>JAODYD010000009.1:992960-1007425 GCA_026262445.1 Bipolaris bicolor | reverse complement strand
CATCACGCGCACCCACCCTCCTTTCAGCCCCCAGACCCCGCATTTTCCCTCCGCACACCCCATAGTCTCAGAACTAGGCATGTTGTAGTTAAACATCCTTAGCTTACCCCCCCCAAAAAAAGTTCCAGACTAAGTAAGTAGTCTAGAATACTTTTGGGAACAAGGGCTACGTGTAATGGTAATAAGTGTACCATACTTTTTTTTTTTTCGCTTTGCCGCTGTTTCTGGCACACATACACACACACACGCACCCAGTGCGCGCGGTCTAGTTTTGCGGGTGTAGGGATGTGTCTGGGCCCATGCACATGTGCTAAGCTGGTATCACACTATTTTTGCTTTGTTTGGTACCGTTGGTTTCTTTTGGGAGGCTCCGGTGCGGTGCGGCTGGGCGTGTGGGGTTTAAGGGGATGTGATTGGTTGGTCAAGTTAGATCATGGTGATGTTTGGCGTTGGCGGGTATTTGGGGGTTGCTGTGGAAGGGGGAGCTGAAGGGGAAGGGTTATGCAGGGTTTGGGTGGGAGGTCGAGATCGGAGTCGAGGTTGAGTCTGGAATGAGGGATGGAGATCGAGATGGGTAGGTGTTGGTGTCGCTTTTTTTTCAGCGGAGAAGACTAGTGATGCGTTGTTTAGTGTTTTGTACTATTGGATTTTTTTAATAGTGAGGTCAGAGGTGCATTCGGTATGGGAGAGGTCTAGGTCGGACGTGCTTCAATGTCTCTTTTTGTATATTTCTTTCTGGGAGTTCGCATGAGTAGAATGATGGACATTTGGACATGATTAGGAACTCAGGTATTGACCACGTTGCTAGCTAGATTACTGTTACATTCGCAACTGCTTATTTCATATCACTTTTGTTCGAGAACGGATAAGCATTGTTTTTTCGGGGTATTTGTTATCGGTTTCATCTTCTAGACGGAAACTATCATATTTCTTTTCGCTTACTCCGTCTCAGGATGAACAATAAAATACATGGTATTTATAGCAAAACAAGAACTAATCCAAATCGCAAACACCGTTGCTTTGAGGGGAGTATCGAAGTTAAAAAGACACATAACACGTAGTCAACATAATCTTACAGTCTCACCAATCGCCTTCTGAACGTCAAGTTTAGTGGGTCTACTAATCCGAAGCTAATAGTATACACAAAGACAGATTCAAGCTCCGGCTTTCCTAGTCGTGAGGATATTCATCACGTACGTTACTTACAAAGCAGTGGTGCTCATCATCCCAGCGCTTGAAGTGTCGTCCAGCGAGCTTCAGCAACGCTTCTGAAGGATATGTGTCGTCACTGACGGGTTGAATGTTCTCAGCGGCAACGTAGCGAACTGACTTGTCGCAGACACTACATCTTGGTCAGTAGAGTTCCTAGAAATGAAGAAAATCCTAGCAAGACTTACAGGACGTGATAGAAAGCCTGGTTCCTACCATTTGGCAGGGAATCAACGCGCGTGTTCTGAATCCAGTCTTCGTTTGCGTCACACACCACATCCCATCCAGTAATGACGCCCTCGTAACCATACCGCTTGTGTTGAAACAGCTGGCCGACTTTGAAGGAAACGTTCCGCGTACGTTCGGAACGGATGACTCTGGGTTTACGTATGGCATCCATTTGATGCATGTTCTGCACAAAGGACAATAATCGGTGTCCTTCGAGTTGATTGTAGAACATGGGGATAACGTAGCGCGATAGCAGGGTAACATCCCACGGGTAATGCATCTGGAAGTGCTCGAGCAGATAAGGCAGGTACTGGCGGCGCCGGATGGTGGTGTGTCCTATATTGGATGTGTCATCATTTGGTCCCAGGAGCAACATAGCCCATATGGTTGCGTAAAAGGCATTGTCCATGTCGGGATTGGCGTTTATCCATGACGATTGGACGCTACCCATGCCGGCTTCGGTTTCGCGAATCATTTGCACAGAGTTCATGATGTTGCGTGCTGTACGCAGAACCATTTCTCTTGTGTTAGTATCGCTCAGGAAACTTTGATGTTCGCTACTCGGGACACCCATGTTCCGTAGTGTGCGCTGCAAGTCGCCCTGTCGCACTTCTGACGTGGAGCGGAAAGGATCCAGGTACATGTATTCGCGTTCACTGGAGCTGGTAGGCTTGTACTTTCCATTAAGGTCATAGTTCTTGGGTGCGTACACAAGAGTGTAGACATGAAAGAGGAAGCCACAGGGCCGCGCATCGAGGCCAACGCGTCGGGCTATCGCACAGTATATGGCTACGGAGATCAGAGGAAGTGACTCATGAGCAGCCGAGCGCAATACGAGTCCGATGAACGAGTTCCGCAGTGCACGGTATGAAGCATCGGGAACACCGTTGAAGCCGCGATCCCGAAGGAATGAGGCTAGGGTATAAGCCTTGTCGCGTGGACTCCAGTCACGGAAGTTTGGGTATTCTTGCAGCAGACCGTCAGCCAGTTCGCCGATGTCGTTTGCGACGACATCAACATCAACCTCTTCACCAACTCTGGCAAATACATCGTATGCGCCTAGAGCTCTCTCGATGGGTACGTCATTTCCATCATGCAGACTCGTCCATAGCTTGATGGCGACTTCACGATGTATGCGCTCCAGGACGGCGTTCGCATAGTATCTTCTTGCCAGCACATCTTCGGCATCGTCTGGACAGGCGCATTCTTTGAGCAGTGTCTCTTTTGCGTCGTATCCATAGTCTGCAATGTCGTTGATGCAGCGTATGCGCCCGTGCTGAGTGGCGATGATGTGATTGAGCAGTTCTCTTGTACGGCGGTTAATTGTGTGTTTAGTCATGTACAAGGCGCGCCAATCTACGTCGGACAAGGGCGCGGCAAACTTTGCGGCGATGTTGTGGCGAGAATCCCATGTTTTGAACTGCGTCTTGCAAAGGTGACGCCAGATGATGGGCGCATCGGTTGTGAGTCGCTTGATGAGCCTGTTCGTCTGCGATACAGCGACGAGGGAGTGAGGATCCAGATTCAGGAATATGGCCTCGAGAATCTCCGTCGGCAGATTAGTGAAGCAAGGACGCGCCATGATGAGCCGCGGGGTAAATCAAGTCGGCGCAGGCGCGCAGGCAGAGGGCTATGAAAGCGTGAGAGATGAGAATCTGGCGGCCATGCGATATTAGTGACGGGCTTGAGGCGACGGCGGCAAGTGGTGATCAAGTCTTCGCGCCGGATTGCGTCAATGTTGAGGCATGGCTGGGGCGGCGACGATGATCGCATCGCATACTGACTTTCGCTTATCGCTTATCAACCAGCCTCGGCAGCCATGTTGCGATACTGCACCTCGACTTTCTCGCATTCCATTCTGCGGTACAGAATGCATGTGAGCAGTGCGAACTTAGTAGTAGGTATGCAAGTAGGTATCTGTGCTGGGGCTAAGATGAATGTTTCGTACGGAGACGGAGGCGGAGGACGGAGATAACGCCATACTCACATCCGCATCCTGTCTGACATCTGAGCCTTGACATCCGCAGACTAGACTCGTTCGGTGCGATGAACAATCAAAAATCTTGATGATGGCTGCTGACAGGCGAATGATCAGTGGTCAGAACCAGTTGGGCCTGGCTGGATTCGTACCCAAAGGAAAGCCCCACGCCTGCAGGACAACTTTGCGAACAATGCTGCCGACGCACGACCCGGACACAGCTGTCATACTTGAAGCACAAGCACAACAACTCGTGGTATTAGTACTTGGTAGGAAACGGCACAAAAGTCGTCCACGTTTGGTCCGGCAGGGCCGCGCGATGGGTTCCGATTCCCGCGTTCCGAGAAGCCCGACCGGTGTACTGTGTACCGTAGCCACAGTTGATGTCACTGCTTTTGACGCACCGCCGCACTGCATTAAACAACATGACGCCCTAGAAGCGCGCATCTCATCTTACTGCTCCCCTCTTCCCCCTCCCGACTCTCTTGTATTCCTTTAATTTCACCCTGCTTCTTCATCCTTCACCATGGCCGAGCTAAGCAGAGTTGAGTCGATGCAATACCCTGCCGGTCATTTGTCCCATCTTTCAGAGAATCAACAGTCCCAGCTTGTCGAGTTCAAGGCCATCTGCGAGAAGGCTGGCTACTACACGCCTGCAGTCGGGCAGAAACATGCAAGCCATGACGACGAAACTTTACTGTGCGTGCAAAACTCTAGTACATCGCGACAAGATTAGCGGGGCGCTGACTAGGAACAGGCGCTACTTGCGCGCACGTCGTTTTGTTCCCCAAGAAGCCTTTAAGCAGTTCAAGGACACTGAAGATTGGCGCAAGGAGAACAAGCTGAGCGAAATCTTCAACACCATTGACGTTGAAGAGTACGAGCAGACACGTCGTCTGGTACCGATCCCCAGACCCACCAAATGCTCATCTTTCTGACAAGCTCACCCAGTATCCGCAATGGCTTGGCCGACGTGACAAGCGCGGCATTCCCCTCTTCCTCTTCGAAGTCGCTCCGCTCAACTCCAAGAATATCTCTGCATACGAAAAGCTACTCGCAAAATCAAAGACCACCCTTCCCAACGTTCCAACCAAGAATCTGCGCCTCTTCGCCCTCTATGAATCCCTCACAAGGTTCTACTCGCCATTGTGCTCCATGGTGCCTCGCGCCTACCCGGAGACCCCCATTTCACAGAGTAACAACATTGTGGATATCAGTAATGTTGGTCTGAAGCAGTTTTGGAATCTCAAAGGACACATGCAGGATGCTTCCGTCCTGGCCACAGCACATTACCCAGAGACACTCGACAGGATATTTGTATGTATACACCAATTCATACCCGGTCACTCTAGCAAGACTGACATACTCTTAGATTGTTGGCGCGCCTAGCTTCTTCCCAACCGTCTGGGGCTGGGTCAAGCGATGGTTTGATCCCATCACGGTATCCAAAATCTTCATCCTCTCTCCGTCGAATGTATACTCCACACTGTCCCAATATATCGACCACGACAACATTCCTAAGAAGTACGGCGGCGGCCTCGACTTTGAGTGGGGCCAATTGCCCAACCTGGAGCCGACCATTGAAGCGCAGATGAAGTGGGAGAAGCCAAACATACAAAATGGACGTAAGACTTTCCCAATTGGACCACTAAAGTGGGAAGATGGGAAAGACGGCGCAATGGAGGCTTGGGGCGTTGGAACCGAGGGCGGTGCACAGAGACACGAGCTCATCTTCACCATCCCTAACCCCGTGGGCTACAGACAAGGCGATGTGATTCCACCTACACCCGTAGCTGAGATTGGGGATCCCCTCACAACAACGGGAACAGCCACCCATCCCCCAGATAGCGACGTGCCAGACGTAGACACCCCACCTTCAGAACCCGAAAGCCCAACCACGGCCACTTCACCCACCACCACAACCCTGCCCATCCGCTCCGGCACCTCAGAACCTCGCTTTGAGCAACAAAGCCACACGCACGCCTCGGGGCAATTGGCTGAGGGCACCCCCGACGCTGCAACTATCGACCATGGCCACGGCGACAAGAGCGTCAGCGTCGAGACCCGCACCATTGGCCAAGCCCCCAAAGAGGTACCCCTCCCCGATCCACAACAACCCGCGGCCCCCAGCTACTTAGACCAAGCTAAATCCGCCGCCGCATCAGCCTCCGCTGTAGTCACTTCCACCGCCACTTCGGCTGCCGAAGCCGTAGCCAGCGTCGTCAACGGCAAGGAGCAAGATAAGCCTGCAGAGCCGGCCCGAGAAAAGACTCCCGAGGAAAAAGAAATCGACCGCCAGATTGATGCTACGAGTAACAAGGATGTAGAGGCTTTCTTGAGGGATCAGACCGCAAGTCGAAGTCAGGTCGTTAGTTCGTAGTACAACTACCGTTGAAACGAGAATTCTTAGGGGAAGTTTTGATTTGAATATAAGGGGGAAATGGAGGAAATTGTAGTGATACCACCGAACTTTTACACCTCCTAGGGAGATTTCTCAATTCACATGTACTACACATACACAAACACGTTTTCGTATCTTTTATGCTATTGATTTGAATGATGGTGCAAAAAACTGATTCTTGGTATTAACGAACTTACCCCTCCCCCCTTTGATTTTTGCCTAGATCAAACGAACACGGTTCTTCACCTTTGCAATATATGTTTCGCACACTAGTATTCAGTCAATCAATCAATCAGACAAATGAAAAAAAAAGAACATAAGACGCTTCCACAGGAAAAGAGCTCAAACTTTCCAACGCCCGTAAATGCAAAAAAAAAAAAATTCATTCCCCATCTCTCCGCAACCCCATTCGTGTCCTTCACTTGACTTCTCAATACGTCAACATCTTTTGTCCCCCACTCTTTCCATCTACGCCCTCGCCCGGCCTGGCAAAACTACACCAACGATCCTTAATCGAAACAACCTCATATGTGCCCTCTTCCTGGACAGGGATACTCATCGTCATTTCGTGGCTAACTTCCGTCCGAATCTCAAGCACCTTGCTCTTTCTTCCCTTGTTGGCATTGGTACTGCGGGTATAAGTGAATTCAAAGGGTGGGGTACCCCAGAATTGGAATTCAAGATCGGTGCCGCCGCCCTCGTGGATGTCGACTTCGGTGACTTGGCCGCCCGAGAGGCGCACAGAGGGGATGGGGTGGATAGTCTTGGTGAGGTCCAGGCTGGCGAGGCATTCTGACGCGGAGTCACGGAGACCAGTGATGGTGAAGGTTCCGGGGAGTTCGGCCAGACGGCGGAAGGTGGTGCCTGGGTTGGATGCCTTTCGCTCTTGCTTCTCGAATGTGTAGAAGACTGTAAAGGGGGATTGGCCGCCAAGCGCGAACGAGAGGCGCTCGCCGACACAGAAATCCTGGCGGTCTTCCAGAGGTGTGGCCGTCGGGGCATCGTGCACGCTGATCTGGACACGGGGACCGCCTGGTGGGGGCTTGAGGGTACATCCGCGCGAGTCGCGAACCTTGCGGATAGAGATGGACGAGTGGCCTAGATGCATCTTACGGTGCTCAATCTTGAGATCGTACTTGTTCGTAGGAATGTTCTTGTGAATGCTGATCTCCGGTTTGGGTGTACCTTGGTGCTTGATCTCAACCTCGAGGTAGAAGGGTGCGACACCCTCCAAAGTGATGGGGATGACCTCTTCTCCCTCTGATTCGCGGGAGCAGTAACTGTAAGTCTTTCCAGGCTTGTCGAAGCGCGCACTCGGTCGCGAGTGGACAGTTTGCTGGATAGTGACTGGGGAGAAATGCTTCTTCGAATGGTCATAGCGAGAGTCGGCAAGCTTCAAGAAAGTGTACTCGTAAGTACCAGCCTTGGAGGTTTCCGATCGTATGGAAGCGAAGCCACCTGCAGTGTGAAGATCCTTCTCACTAACGGAGGCCGTCTTGCCCTTCTTGTCCTTGTACTCCTGTCGGTAAGAAATGTCAAAGGGAGGGTTACCTATACTATAGTCAGTATGATGATAATCAATGGTAGGACAGAGTACTCACCAGTCAGTGAGACATCAAATGCATCCTCATCGCCTTCACAAACGGGCTCTTTGATGTACTTGGTTCCATCAAGAATGGCGCTCTTTTCGGGAACGCTGAGCGAGGGTCGAGCCACCCAAGAAACATGGAATTGATCCGCCGACTCATCGATCAGACCTGGACAGATAGAGTCCCTGACTGAAATAAGCTGATATGTGCCATCCGTCTTGACATCAAGCCACGAGTTGGGGTTCTGGAAAGACTCTCGTTTGACTTCTTTGGTCTTCAAGTTCTCGTACTTGAGCGACCAAGGACCGTTTCCAGTAAAGCGAAGCGGTAATCCAACCTGTCGGCTTTCCAGTGCCAGTACCGACTGTTTGCCCTCAATGTGACCGAAGTAAGCCTTGGGTCGCTCATGTCGTACATTAACCCTAGCTTCTTCCTTGAGAACTTCTTTGCATTTGGCTTTATCGGTAACACTGGTCAATGCCACAACGTACTCTCCACCACTGCTAAGCTTGTCGGTTCGAATAGTGTAGTGTGCATTTTCGGTTTCGATAGAGCGCCTTGTACGCTTGCCGTTGTGAACAATCTCGTATTCCAGTTTCCAGGGTGCCTCTCCGACGAAGCCAACGTCGAACTCCGCGATATCATCGATACAAGCCTGTTTGGGCCTTCTGCTCTCAATAAAGTGTGCTTGTGCAGATGGCTTCACATCTTGCTGAAGTCTAATGTTGTTGAGGGGCCTCTCCGGGTAGACAGAGTCGCTAATAGTCTTAAAAATGTATTCGTAGTGACCAGCATCCTGTGGGGTGAGATCGATTGTGCTGCGAAGACTAGAAATTTGCAAAGGTGTCTTTCTGATCTCTCTTCCATTGTCCTTCTTTTCGTAGTAGGTGAGTGTGAAAGGTGGGCTTCCTACGAAATCGAGACCAACACGGAGACCAATCGGGTTACCAGCGCACTTGTCGATAATGTCTTCGCTATCCAATGTCATATCCGGCTCAGGTGGGTTTTGGAGCAGACATGAGGTAGGCTCAAAGACTTCACCGTCGCAGAACTCGGATGCTACAGACTTGATCGTGTAGAGACCTGCTGCCGAGATGGTGGGCTGCTCTCCCTTTCGCATGACTTGCTTCTGTAGGACGGCATCCGGGCTATGATAGCCGTCGGCGACGATGTTCTCCTGAGGTGTGAAAAGATACTCGACCGTGTGTGCAGTGTCAATAGGATTCTTGCCGGTTGAAGCGTAATGGACCGGTAGGCGGGCGGCGTTACCCTTGGGCACGCGGAGAGGATTTTGCGGGCTACATCCCTTGAGAAAGGCCGTAGGTCGTTCGTGAACCTCGAACATTTGACGAATGCCGGCAACCTTGGGTTTCGGTCTATCCTCGTCGTCGACGTTCACGTAGCTGACGAAATTGCCCAATCCATCCTGTACCTCTTCAATCTCGTACTCCCACGAACCGCTGTTCGTAAGAGTTTCGTTCAAAGGTACCAGAACCTTTTGCGAGCGAGCCCAGGAAATGTCTTCGCGTCCGTTCTTTACCAATGCTTGTGATGTGTGCCTGGACAGAGGTGAGATGACGTCCTCTGGCTGCAAGTTCTGAAACTGGGATCCACCTCGAGGTTTTCCGTTTACTGTAAGGCGGTACTTGACGCTAAGGGGCGGAGTGCCCTCGACTTCCAGCGAAACATTGGATAGATCGCTTCGGCATCTGTTGTTACCAGTCGGTTTGACTCGAGCTTGCGGGCAGGTAGTCACCACAGCGTTGGTTGAGCGCGGTCGCACCTGAAGCTTCGACTGATCCGTAACCTTCTTCAAAAGATACACGCCTGGCTTCTTGATGGTATAGGTCAATGTGAGCGGGTCATCAGGGTTGGCGTTCTTGACCGCCTTTCTCGCCTTCTTCATCATTCCCTTCAGCTCACTCTTCTTGACTGTGATAGTCTCGTTCATGTTGGTGTCGATGTCAATGCGCAGGAGCTCCATCTCATGAGGCTCGGTCTGGTTAATCCTGATGGGAATGTCGAGCTGAGAGATGGTTGAGCTGAGACAGAAAGACTGTCTTTCCGGGTTCAGGATGGCAGATCCTTCGGGCAAGATGTTGACAATCTGCTTTCCGAGAATCAAAGAGGCATTGTGTATGATTGCACCAGGTTTGACGCTCCGTTCGCTAATGGCCAGTTCGCTGTCCCACAGGAAACCAATCAATCCCATGAACCAAGCTTGTACGGGTATACCAATTCTAAACATGAGCATGACGTCGATTCCGGCATGCATTACGAATAGGAGAAAAGCAGCGCCATTGCCCCATTCCAGCCAGGGAATCTCGAGCAGCGGTACGCCAAACATGAATAGCACGTCAAAGAAGCACCATTTCAGACACAGCCACAGCGACTCGTCATCCTCGAGAGCTAGTGTATAGAAGTCGTATGACCGGTATGCCCACAGGGCGATATAGACAGCGAAGACATAAAAGCGCTGCTGGGCGGGATCGAGTATGTCCGAGGGTATGAGGGGCCCTGAGGTCGGCTGCGGAGGGGCTTTTGGGAGATCGGGAAGCGGCGATCGAATATTTGGCCGCGGGGAGGATGCTTCTGGGCTTTGCAGGCCGGGAGACCTGTTGGCGTTGGCGTTGTTGTGTGGTGTCTGTGGGAAGCCGCCCACGCCTCGCCGGGCTGGTGTGCCGTTCATCGCACCAGGAGTAGAGTCTTGACCAATGTCGTGTTCATGGGCCGGGAAATGCGACGGCGGAGATGGAATCAGCCGGTATTCTTTGCGGAGTTGGGGTGCTTGTCGACGGTTGCTCTCCCTGGGCGACGTGAGACTGGCAAACAAAACATTTACTTGACATCTACGCGACAGGCGCGACAAGGATGATGCGGACTGCGCTGTCCAGGCCAGCCAATCAGAGCTGCGGAACCCCGAGCTTTCGGTCACGTGCCAACTGCCTAGCATCACCATTGCCTACATGCTCTTGTGTTACTCCACATTGACTATCTAGCGGTACATTCATTCATCGCTTCTTATTGTTGTAATACGCCACAATCTGTCGAGTAGAGTTTTGTGTAAGCCGCGGATCCCGTCGCCATGCTCTTCTACTTTCCTTCTCTCCACCCACCCAATCTCCACGCGTACACGTGAGCCTCGTCTACTCTGACCCAAGATACAACACATTTTCCTCTCACTCACAAGCTTTCTCACTCGAATCGCTCGCCATGGCGCAGTTACATTGCCATCAGCCGACAAATGGCTATGACGTCTTGGCAACAACCCAAGACCATGCTCAGGAGCAAGCGATACCCGGCAAAGATTCAGCAAACGTAGTGGACGTTACCGATTCTAGAATTATGCAAGAGGAGAGTGATGCGTCAACACCTCGAATTTCCGCAGACTCCGAAACTTTGGTGAAGCCTTCCAAAGCAGCTTCACCCAGTGCCAGGAAGCGAAGTCCGCCTGAGCCGTCAAATTCCGAGCCCGACAGCAAGAGATCCAAAGCCTCGCCATCACCCTCAGCGCCAGAGGATGGCCCCGCAATTAAGCCGGCCTTTCCAAGCCCTCCTGACATGCCCGCCACTGCCTTTGACAAAGAGACCTGGCAAGGCTTCTGTGAAATCGAAAGCGAGCCCGCGTGTTTCTCTGTCATCCTCCGCGAAATGGGCGTCGAAGGCGTGACCGTTCGCGAAGTCTTCAGCATGGACCAGCAATTCATCCGCGAAAATATCCCCCAGCCAATCTATGGTTTCATTTTGCTATTTCACTACCGTCAGTTTGGTAACGAGAATCAACAAAACGAGTGCTCCGATAGAGTGTGGTTTGCCAACCAATTACCGGCCCAGGACAGTTGTGCAACGCTGGCCATGATAAATATTCTCATGAATCAGACTACAGAGGTCTCTATTGGGGAACATCTACAGCAATTCAAAGACTTCACCAAAGATTTTACGCCGTACCAGCGCGGCGAAGCATTTGCAAGTTTCGATTTCGTCAAGAGAATTCACAACTCTTTCGCCAAGAAGATGGATATCCTAGAAGGCGACAAGCATCTCAGCCACAAAGTCAAGCGTGCGAGGCGTCTTGAAACACAACTGGCTGAAAAGAGTAAGACAAAAAAGAGAGGGACAAAGTCACGGCGAGCTTCTGCCGACTCGGTAGCTACAGACGATAGTGAGGAGAGGGTTGAGGATAATGCACACCACTACATTGCTTTCGTTCCTGTTGGTAATGAAGTCTGGAAGCTAGATGGCTTCGACAAGTACGCGACATGTGTGGGTTCCTTCAAGCCAGAACAAGGAGAGACGTGGCTAGAGTCAGTTTCTGACACAATTGCCACCCTCATGGCAGCAGGTGACGACGACTATGGTGTTATAGCGCTGACACAGTCCCCTCTAATGCCCTTACGCAAGCGTGCTAGTCTTACGATCAACACTCTGGCACATGTCGAAGCACGCCTCGACCACCTCTCCCAGTCAACATCCCAAGACTGGAGACACCTCGTCAGTGCAGATGAGCAACCACCCAGCCCTTGCATGCTTGGTCTTGAGCCGTATCTCGCTGCCAATCCTGTGCCCGAGGCACTCAAGGAAACCATTGATAATGAGGACACGCAACAAGTTCTTGCACGACGTCAGCAGCTAGTCATCCAAGCCAACGATGACGGTGCACAAATCATGATGGAGACGCAGAATGAGGCAGAAGAAGACGCAAAGGCTACACAACGGCGCTATGACTCGGGTCCAGTCATCAAAAAATGGCTGGAGATGCTAGCCGAAAACGGCTATCTGGAGGAGAATCTTGAGCGCTTTATGCCTTCCAAGGGGAAGAAGAAGTGATGTACGAAATACCAGCGTATAGAGCTGTGGGGCGGTGATTATCTTAAGGATAGTTTAGTGTAACTAGATACCCAGAGTAAGATGTACTCGTGGGTTATCTGGGTTGATTATATGTGGCTATATTTTATCACTGGGTAACTACACACATAATCAGTAGTTCTAGATTCACAGAACAGATATCACAAAGTCCATGATCATCTTGCAGGGTCCACAAATCGTCGCATTCTCAGGTGTTTTTTCTGCACTGATTTCCTGTAAGAAATCAATCAATACAGAGCGAGATAAAGGGCAATGAGACAAGGGACAGGCTCATGGCTGTGCGTCGCTCGCGCGTCAGACTAGTCCTCTCATCCACCCACTTTTCTTCCAATCTCCCAAAAGGAGACATGCAGAAAGTCATCCGGCCTGCATCGAGTGACTACTAGGCAGATCGAGTAGGTAAGTTGCTGCTTTTGGAATACGAAAAGTTTGGTACGAACGTGCAGGAGCGACGACATGTACCCACATGGGTAGCAGAAAGCGCATTGCATATCCAGGGACTATATTGGTGATGTTCCAACTGCGGGGTCAAGGATCACAATGTAGTTCTAACGTAAGCTCGTCCTATCTTTATCGAAGTTGCTGTAAAATACATGTGACGTCATAAACCTGCCTGCAGTACATGGGCTTACTGATCTAGTCTACTGCACTCATCTTATCAAAGACTAAGACCACACCACATATCAAGCATCAATTTCCAGATTCTTCATACCTCCAAACTTTCACAATGGCAGAGATATCTCCGGAAATCACATGGCATCCCATACCCCACTCGGACTCAACATGCAAAGTCCACCTCATCCAAGCCGGCGGCCTGTACATCCCCTACGACCTAGTCCTGCTTCCGGACTCGGACAAGCCCAATGACCCCTCGGGATCCGAAGTATCAAAACAGGAGCGAAAAACATACTATGCTCCGGATTATGTTTTCCTAATTGAGCATATAGCATCGGGAACAAAGTATATGTTCGACCTCGGCATACGGCCAGACCTTGAAAATCAACCCCCGCTCATTAAGGAAACCGTACTTCCAATCTTCAAATGCGAGCCCAAGTCTCCTGAGGATATTCTCAGAGAACATGGTTCACCTGAACAGCAACCAGAAAAAGTCAAGGCTGTTATCTTCTCGCATATGCATTTCGATCACATTGGTGACGGTGCAAAAGGCGGGTTCGAAAGCGCAGAGTTGTGGGTTGGACCTACGTGTTGTACATATGCACGTCCGGGTTATCCCGCTCAGGAGAGGGCACCGACGCTAAGTGACACGCTGCCTGTGGATGGGAGTAGAAAGGTTGTAGAGTGCTACATACCTGATGACCAACTCCGAGATACTGGAGACAAAAGAGCAGGCCAGGTTGTGCAAGGGATGAAAGAAGGAAAGTATGCTGCAGTTGATCTGAAGAAACCAGAGTGGATACATCTGGGTGCTTTTGAGCGGGCATACGATGTTTTTGGGGATGGAGCAGCGTACATTGTCGATGCACCAGGACATTCACCAGGGCACCAGATGATGCTAGTGAGAACAACTTCTGGCTCTGGTGACGAGGAAAGTTCGTTTGTACTCATGGGCGGCGACTGCTTCCACCACGTCAACGTCCTCCAAGATCCAAACCGCACTGCTCGTCCGCCTTACTCAAAAGGCTCTATGCATGTGGATCCCGAACAAGCAGTCAACATCATGCTCCGTACAAGGGAATTCGCACGAAAAGACAATGTCTGGGTGATAGGAGCCCACGACGTAACCATCGGCCAAGGAATCCAGCCCGGAGTCAAAGAACTCACTGGCCTCGTAGACATCACCAGTTGGAAAGCATCAGACTGGAAAACCCCACTCTAGTTCCAGGCACTCGAAATGCAGTAATCCTCGCGAAGCACCCTCCCTTCCTTCTAAACGAGCAATACCCACACCAAGCCCCTCCCGAGTCCCACTCCCCTTGTCAAAAAAGTAATCGACATGACATCGAACATTCCCCAAACAACTCAATGCAAATATCCCATGAAGCTGCTCCCAAGCTTCTTGGCTCCCGAGACACAAAAAGCTTGACCATTGTTCCTTTGCGTCACACCGTCCGCGTTTAGACCCCACTTTATCCCCTTGCACGCAGGAACAAGAGAACAAAGGACACAGATGCGTACTTGGAAACGCTGGTTTGGAAAGGTACCAGGGCGGGTGGGGTGTCGGGTCGGTAGGGGG
>JAODYD010000009.1:953608-992939 GCA_026262445.1 Bipolaris bicolor | reverse complement strand
AAAAGGGAAAACTGGAGACAAGTGAAAGGGTAGGGGGGTTAGGACAAGGGGAAGGCCCGTATGTAAGGTACCATAGTTTTCCCCCCGGGAACACCCGCCATCTTAGTACCCACCCTCGAGAGTAAAGTAGCGAAGGCAAAGGGCAAGAAAAAAAGTTGCGGCGTACGCCGTTTCGAAGTCGGTCTTGGCATACTCAGCGCCGCATGAACGGCGAGCCTTGTGGCGTGATTCGTGCCCCAGGCGCGACCCCTCCCGATATAAGGGGATGAGATGCTTAGGGATCTCTCTTTTTTTTCTTGTTGCAGTGGCGACGAGGGGGGGGGGGGGTGTGTGGCTTGGGGGACTCGGCGCGTATAATGAAAGGGCGGTTTTGATATAGATCTCGTAAGTATAATATCGTATAGCGAAGCTCTTGGTATCGATAGAATCTATTTATTGCCCCCTTTTTTTTTCGTTTAACTAGAAGGATCTATGTAAGATGGTGCATTATCAATGTAATTATTACTATGCAAGTGGAATGTAGGTATGAATTCTAACTATATGTAGTTAATTTTTTATTGTGATTTGCTGAGATGGTCATTAAATGAACATTTGAGTCGCAAGCCGTCTTGCAGCTGCGAGTGAATTAAGTCTTTGAACATGATAAAAAGAACAAAACAAAAAGCGGACGATAACGGGGAGATAAGGGGGTTGGTGGTGATGCCAGATGAGCGAATTACTATATATACAACGGATAATAAGATAAAGGTTGCAAGAAATTCGCTTCCCAAAGGTGTTTAACGCGTAAATAAAAAGGCAAAAAAATAGGGTTATGGTATCTCGAATCCACTTTGCTCTTTTGTCCTCCTCCTCCAACACATACTTCTCTTCCATTCCAAAATCGTCTCTTCCTTGGATGCGAGTTTGCGTACACGAATACTTAGAAGTTCTCCTTACCCCATACGAAACTGAAGCCAGGCTCTGAGTACATGTTGCATTTGACGTGGAGGGTAGAACCGAGACCCTTGGGACCGCAGAAGAAGACACCGGCCTCGGCGGGGGAGTGGATTTTGCGGATGGACTTGAAGATCATGTCCCAGTTTGGACGACCAAAGTTTGTGGGTGCGCGGAGACCGGTGATGGCGTCTTGTTCGGCGTTTGCGTCGTTGATCATGATGTTTGTTGCGTCGTCTGCTTTGATCTTTGCGGTGAGGTACTAGGTCTTCATTAGTGTCTTGAATAGCTTGTGAACTGGGGATTAGAACTTACAGTGTGAATCTCAATGTGGTCATCAACATCTTGAGCCTCAATGGCAAGCAGCAACGATCGGAACCACTCGAACGAACCGAAATCTCTGCAAATCCAGAAGAAGTAGACTTTTCGGAGGCGTGTGCGCGAGCCCTGAGGGTAGTTCATGCGGTACCAGATACTCTTGAGGATGGAGGCGAAGGGTGTGACACCGATACCGGCACCACAGAGGACGGCGACTTCGAACTTGAACACATCTTCGGAGGCGGAACCAAAAGGGCCGTCAATGTAGACACGGGGGAGAATCTGGCGCAGAGCAATCTCCTCGCTTGAGACGCCCTTTTCACCCTTTTCACCGGCGGGCTTCTTCTCTGTGCTGCAGCCAAGGGCTTGTCCGAATGCTTTGGTGAAGTTACCGACCATACGGATATGAACGGAGATGTAGTCTTCCTCGGGGGCGCTAGTAAGCGTAAAGGGGTGATATTGCCAGATGGAGATTTCAGGGCAGCACAAGAAGATGTACTGTCCGGCACGAGTCGTAGTGTGCTCCTTCTTGATCTGGACCTCGCAAACGTTGCTAGGGTGCTGAATGACCTTGGAAATGTACGTCTTGTGTCGTCCCCTGACCTCACGCGCGATACGCTCAGCGAGGTACGCAAATCCACCGTACATCCAGTACTCCCAAAAGACACCGATACCGTCGCAGAAAGGCGCAAAGTCGGGCTGAATCATGCAAAAGGCTCCGTGGATGGACCAGAAGATGAAGAAGACGATGAAGAGGTGGTGCATGTACCAGAAGCGCTCAAAGTTTGCGCGACGAGCCTTTTCCGCTGCTGTGAGCGCAATTGCCATTAGACAGAGCAACATGACATAACCACTCCAACCGGGACCAGTAGCAAGGTTGGCGAGGATGAAACCCATGAATCCAAGGTTGTTGACGGCCGAGAACCGGGCAAGATTGTTCCAATGAGCAATGGTGTGGACCCAGGAGAAGAAGACAATGGACCAAGCGACGAGCTTGTGGAAGGTGATGTTCTTGTCAAAGGGAATTACGTCGTTTAGAGGCGTACGACGAGCCATGGAAATTAGGTTCCTGCATACTGGGAACAGGATAAAGGCGACATCGACGTGGAGGACCAGAGCTGCTGAACGAGCGATGGGGTAGGTTAGACCAAAGGTTTGTCTCACTGCGATGACGTTGTCCTAGAGTGTTGTGTGAGCGCCGTATGCAGAAGTACAGAACAGAAATGCCTACCTTTAGTCCGTAGTTCATCATACCAAAGACGAAGACCATGACGTGGAGAATGGCAAAAGTAAAGACGAAGCTGATCGTTATTAGTCAAGTTCTCCAATCGGGTTGCAGAGTCGCGCTCACAATCTTCGGTAACCCTCGTTGACCATCCAGACGTCAAACTTTTCTTTCCGTGTCAACTCTCGCGCTCTTTCCTCTGACATCTCGCCAGACATGAGCATGCGAGTAAGAGGCGGCCATCTTGACCGCTCGCGGCCGGTTAGACTGGTAGTGAAGGACATGACTACTATGTGGAGCGAAAGTGCAGTAACCGTAGAGCGCCTGTCGGTGGATGCCGATAGGCTTCAGACCTGCTGAATGTGGCCGAGTGGAGAATTTGTAAATTCAAAGAGAGTCTAAGTAATCTGGATGCGCATATCATTAGTCTTTGGGAGGTCCAGCCAGCGACAACGACAACAACGAACAACACAGCTACGTACTAAAAGTGCCCGCACGAAAAGAAGAGAAGAGAGGTCGCAGAGAGGCGTTGGATGACGCGGCTAAGGAAGAACCGGCATGAAGTCGGGTGAGTCTAGGGGCGAGTCGGGGAAACAAAAGTCTATAAGCCAGCAGTGTGTAGCGGCTGGTAGCAAAAAGAGGGACAAAGCGGCAACGACGGGGATGGGGTAGATCAGGTCATGTCGACAGAGCCAGCAGCAAGTGGGTAATGGGGTCTCAGTCAGTTAGTCAGACGCTGGGAATGAATGGGGATTCGCAGGGCCCTTTGGGACCAACAGGGCGAAACGGTAGCAGAAGTCGAACCACTTTGAATGGCCGCTGTTGCGACGCAGCACGGTGCTGGCATATCGCAGGCGTCGCGAACGGGCAGCCTAGCCAATTGGAGGGCGACTATGGACGGATTCGAGGGCCAGAGATGCCAAGCGGGGGTGCTGAAACCGGGGCGGCCATGAATCTTCGTCTTTGGCATGGGAAAAGGCTGAAGGGGGACGTTTGAGAGGCGTTTTGGGGCCAAAAGCTAAAACACACAGCGTTAGAGCCCGGCGGCTCGATGTGGCGCCCCTGATCGGCCAAGCGGGCGAGCCTCAACTGCCGACGCATAACCACCAGCCCTTGGACTCCATCGCCTGCTGGCCTGCTCCGACGCTTCTGGCCCGAGTCTCTTGTACATCTATCTATACGAGAACACAAGCTTTCTCGTGGGCGCTGAGAATGGTCCGACCTGGCTGCAAGTGGCGGCTCATGTTAAGAGATGGAGGCCTTGGCTGAAGCGTCGTATCGCGGCGGGATGCCCCAGGCCACCTGCTAACACCATCTGGATCTTACAGCGGGGACTAACTAGTCGTCTCGACTCCATAATCTAGCCTCGGCCCATTGCTTACACATACTCGACGATACATACGCAAAGTGCTTGTGGCTAGCATAGACTTGGTCGAGCGGGCGTATGCGATTACATACTACCCACGTCTGCAACGGCCCACACCCAGCACAGCGGGCATCAACCATCACCAAACCCCGACTCCTACACGCCGATCCGCTATGTTTTGCATGTTTCACCGGCCGTACTGCGGCAGTACCTTTCGACTTCACAATTCCAAGCAACTATATCCGACCTAACAGCATATCGCCCCCCCTCTCTTCTCCACCCAAACATTTCCAGTCTTGGAACTCCCCCCAAACACCACTCCTACCAAACTAACCACCTCTAGCACCCAGCAGAGCATTGAAAGAGAACAACGAAAGCCGCGCTCCAAAACACTGACAGGCCTCTCTCTCTCCATCCCACCAAGCATGAAGAAACCGCCCGCTTGCGGAAATCCTTGGTCCCGAAACTCTCCACTTTTCCTTGCGCCCCTCCGCCACACCTGCTCTGCCACAGTCTCTGCAACATCCATCTAGTTACGCCCGCTCTTTTCCCATCTTTTCTCCGACTCGACGGGGGTTGGGGGGGGAGCACGAAAAAACGGCATTGACGGCATTGCTTTCGTTGCACCAAGACCCCTCTATTGCGTGTGCCCACGCTAGAAAAATTGCGCGTATGCTCCTTCGAGTTTGCGCTGGGGCTTTGGCGGTCCTGTGCATGTGTGCAAGCGAACGGGTTGGCGAAACGTGGTCGTGCGCTGATGGGATGACTGTGTTTACCCTGTTCTGACACCGGTGTTGGCATTGTGGCTACTGTAAGGAAGCATGGACTACTTTGTGGATGCTGAATTGTGAAAGATTGAGGCGTAGGTATTGTGCTGGTATTCACTCCTACAGATCCCTCGAATCACCCACCTGCATCACTACCGTAAAATTCCCATCCCTCCAACCCCCCCCCCCCCCTTTCCCCCCTTCCCCGCGGCTACATATCCTCACAACTCCATCTACATGCCTGAGATCAAGCCTTGGCCAAATCATCGATACGCCACCGTTTGCTCCACCAAAACCCAAATCTTACATGCCATCCTTCCCCAGTGACTCGCTTCCAGTCACACTCTCAATACGTATACAAGTGTAACCTGTCAGGAATGTCAACAGTTGAAAATATGGTTTGACTGGATATAAACGGGCGACTGGTCTTTGCTTTGCTCCTCCCCATTGCTGCGCTAACTCTAACGCCAAGTCTGTGCCGATGCCCTCGCGAAGCGCCGGTGATTGGGGATTTTTTTTTGAACGGTAGAGGGGAAATGGGGTAGGGTAGAGATGTAGAGGTTATGACGTGTTTGTTTTGAGACTGGGTGCTGAGTCGATAATGCTCTTTTTTGTATTACTTGGAAGATGCTTGCAGATGTACAGTCGGTGATAAGTGACAAGTCGGATTTGGATTTCTTATCATCACGTAGTGCAATTGGAAACCAAAGTATATTGAGAACATGAAAAAAATATATATTATATTGAAAGTATCACAAGACGGTTTGCAACAAGGTACAACGTAGTCCTGATGCCTGCTTGACTGTCTGGATCCAACTCGTATTTTGACGCACGGCACAACGCAGGTTTTATACGCCAGTCAGAAGATAATTTTGTCGCGCCGGAGAAAAAGTGGTCGGAGGTGATGGAAGGTATGTCTGCTGAAAAAGAAAAAGACTCGACGGAGAGATATGCGCGTGTTGACACTCCAGGGGGGGTATTTGAAAATGAAAATCGCTGTAGTAGCCGTGGGACCCTGCAGCCACGAGGATGACAAATGTACGTGTGGGGAGGGTCGATCAGAGCGATGCTTGGGATGCTTAGACCGGACCCTTCTTCTTTTTTTCTTGTCTGATTGCTTTGTCCGCTCTACCGCTTGATAAAGCCGAGCATCTTTCCCTTCTTCGCCTCCTTCTTCTTCGGGTACATTTTGGATGTCACAAAGTGGACATACCAGATGATCGCGCCGAGAACCGAGAGGCCGAAGATGACAAGGAACAGTGTAATGACTGGTCGGCCGTCTGCTTCCACTGAGCGTAGCGCAGCGGGCGTGAGGATTGGTGCGAGCCACGAGAAACTCATTCTGAGAGGAGTATTTGTCGGGGACTTTTTGTTGGCGTCGGACGGATTTGGCTTAGACTGACGTTGGGACTTGCAGGGACAACGGCAAAACTCGCGATTATAATCGGGGAATATGGACAGCCGGCTGCCAGTGAAGAGAATGTAATAAAAAGATATCGCCGGCGATGTGATGGAGAATCAAAGGTAAGTGAACGTGATGTTTGATGGGCAGCTGCGAGATGGTATCGCGAGAGTGCGACAGCTAGCGTTCATGTATCTCCACTGACAGGCACAAGGCAACGGCGCGTCGGCCAAACCCACGTCGTTTCGCCCATGAGCTGACCTCTTGGAAATCTTGGCCGCTCGCATGATGTTTACCTCAGAAGCCATACGCCTTGCGTATGGCGACATGTCCAACGTGAGGCAATTGTGCGATATGGCGGATGTTTCAAATTCAAGGCGGGCCAAGAGACTATGGTGAGACGCTCTCGTTGCAGAAGCTTGCAATGCCCAGCCCAAGCATAATTACTGCGAGCCGGCCCACGCCTGTGGATCCCATCAAGTCCGAGTTTCCCGCACCACGTCGGTTACTACCGATAGTATGCTCTAAACCCGACCTGCTTTAACCGCCGTCTTCGACCCGAACGTCCCCGGGGCACGAGTGACAGCTGGCCTTAGGTTCCCAGTCTGCCTAGGGCATCGGTCGCTGACGCTGCGCGCAATTGGTAGGATAAATGGGAAACCAAACTCCGAGTCGGGTAGTACAGTAGTAGTAGGTTCCCTCGGAGAATTGTGGATAGATGATGTGGGCTACACCACGTTTACTTTTGGTCTATCCAAAGTCCGGGAGAGGACATTCAAGTCCAGGGAAATTCAGCGAAGTCCAGTAAAATGCAGCCGAGCACTATCGTGTTATAGTGTGGTGTTCCCGAAGATACAGGTGATGCGAGCAGTTTTGCTACTTCTAGCACGCGATGGGCTTAGTAAAGGTCCTCACGTAAGCGCCGGCTCGGCTCGGCTGTGATTGGCCGCGTGAGAGAAAAGGTTCTCCTCACCCAACAGACTGCTAAAAAAGAACGCGTGGTTATATGAACTCTATCTCCATCTCATCTGCATTTGACATACGTGTATAAGACAGACAACTTGGTTTGTGTAATCGCTTTCGCATCTGCTGACCTGTAGACACCTCGACATAAGGACCCATTTCCCTACCTGACCGCGTTGGCGCATTCCCACAGTTACTCCGCCGCCACCAGTAACATACGCCCACAGCAGCAGAACTTGCTTGTTTCAACATATAAATTCAACATGGCTCCCATGAAGATTGAAAGCCCCAAATCGCCAGTCGAAAGACCTTCCTCGCGTGGCTCACCCGACCGGGCAAAGAAGCGCGCAAGTACGTCGACAGTTTGCTCCCCGATTGCTCTTACCCCTCTTCTTCGTGCTGCTGCTGCTGCTACTTCTTGACCAAGGGCAAGGCTAATATTGCCGTACTACCCGTAGGAACACAATCGATGCCTCCCCCAGAGCTGCCGAGACTGGTGGCAGAGCAACATGCTCCCATCCCCACCAACGACAAGGACACACAGCGGCTGATTGTCGTGCTGTGCAGCGCCACGCTCGAGACCTACAAGGCGTCACATGGAAATGGCCGGGGACCCGGTGCGCGCGAGGATAAATACAACCTGCTCAACAGTGACGACCACATTGGCGTAATGCGGAAAATGGGGCGCGACATCAGCGAGGCTCGACCAGACATTACACACCAAGTGCGTACAAGAAGAGGCTAATGGTGCTAATTAGCTAACGTGGCGACGTAGTGTCTCCTCACCCTACTTGACTCGCCAATCAACAAGGCAGGCAGGCTTCAGATCTACATCCACACATCCAAGAACGTACTCATCCGGGTCAGCCCTACCGTGCGCATTCCGCGTACGTTTAAGCGATTTGCTGGTCTCATGGTGCAGTTGCTTCACAGACATCAGATCCGATCGACTACATCGCAAGAGAAGCTCATTGAGGTGATCAAGAACCCCATTACAGACCACCTACCGCCAAACTGCCGAAAGGTAACGCTCAGCTTTGACTCTGAGGTGGTGCGAGTGAGCGACTACATTGGAAGCCTCAACAAGGGCGAGAGCATTGCCGTGTTTGTTGGTGCTATGGCCAAGGGCAACGACGACTTTGCCGACGACATCAAGGACGACAGCATTGCGATTAGTCAGTTCAACCTCAGTGCCAGCGTTGCGTGCAGTAAGTTCTGCCATGCGGCTGAGGACGTGTGGAATATCTTCTAGATGAGTGGCCAGCCGAAAGAAGGGACCTATCCATGGACAACACGCCAACATGCCCATATGCAACAAAGAAAAAAACCCATCAACGAGTCGGAATGGAGACCGGACTACCGCAAGATTAGGAAAAAGCGATACGGGGCAGGAGCAGTTCGGGGCTTAGATTACAACATCGACAGCCGGGACGCTTGCTGCATGTGATTTTGGGCGGGTGCCTGAGGTTCTTTTACAACAAAACAACTACTCTGGCTCAACGCACAAACATCAGTCTTCTTTGGAAGACGGCAGGGCAGCTCAACCTGCCCCGCACCTCGTGTTTTTTCTTTGGTTTTTAAACTTTTTTTGTTTATTTGTGTGTGGCGCAGTCGGCCGAGTGGTGTGCTGGCAGTGGGCTTATGTGTGGCTGGATATTGGGCTCTACTTGGGTGGGTGGGTTAGTTATTGGGTTGGAGTAGGTAATCGCGGCTCCTTTTGTCAGGACGTGTACGTGTGTAGCATAGATGGATGGCGATGGACATTGCAAGCACGATGATCAGGAGTGTCAGCAATGTAACTGCTGGCGAATGAAAAGAAAAGTTAACGCCTTCACGTCATGTTCGCACTGAGAGCCGTTGACCCCTCGATGACATGTCTGGTGGGCTAAGCCTGTTTGGGGCTAGCGCGGGCGGCATGGATGGCTCGTCGGCGCGCATGCGGCGGGAGAGTGACGGGCTGGGTGAGGAGAGGCCGGGAGCCGCATCGCCGATCTTTCACGATGCTCAGCGAACATGGCCAAAAGCAACGACTACAAGGCAGCCTGACGCGACCGCTGCCAGCGACAGCCACCAGCCACCCCCAGGGCGCGGTGAGGACGACCCCGTGACCGCCTCACCAGGGCTGCCGTTCTGGGCCTTGGATGTCGACAGCAGAGCCCGCCCCGTTTCGTCTCCTACGACGTCAGACCATAGCAAATAGCGCCCAGTGCGGCGAGCGGTCGTGTGTCTAGACCGCAGACGGCAAATAGTCGACCGCACGCGACAAGCGACTAGGAGAGGAAGAGAGGCATTTGCAGCGCAGCGTCATGGGCGTAGTGAAGCGTGCGGCCATCCTAAACCACTCGCGGTTGCGGGCCGGCGGTCAGCAGCCAATACCGGCCACTGCTGCATCGCTTACCTTTACAAATTTGTTAGCCTGCAGACGCAGGACATGTGGCAGCATCTCAACTTGTTGACAGCGGCCTCCCTGATTCCCGCCTGCAGCTGTGGGTGCCCTGTACCACTCACTGCCTTTTCCGCTCAACCAGCCAACCGGACCCGGACGCTGTGCTATACTCCCTCCACCACGCATCCACACACGGCTCCTGCACCGCGTCACTTGTGATATAAACCTCCACCTCGTACCACGACCCGGTACAGATGCTCGACTTGCCTTGCCATCACCCAAAACATTGCCATTGAACCATCCAAACTCTGAAAAAAACCCCCCACCTTCTCCCTCACCCTCCACTACTCTACGTCCCACTGTGTACATCCATACTCTCATATCCACACAACTTCCCCCAGCAATGCCCGTCGCCCACATAGGCCTCACAGTCGCCCATCTTCCAACCTCGACATCCTTCTTTCTCTCTGCACTCCAGCCCCTGGGCTACCGCTACATTGGAGAGTCTGGCCACCAGATCGGACTAGGCATTCACAATGCCGACTTCTTCCTCTGCCAAGAAACGCCTGGGTACGAACCACTATTCATCAGCCCATGTCTACTAAGTTCACCGCAACTAACTCCTGAATAGCGTAAAGGCGGGTGCCGCACACATTGCCTTCACCGCTCCCAGCACAACCGCGGTCCGCAACTTCTACACCGCGGCATTGAAAGCTGGCGGTCGCCCCAACGGAAGCCCAGCCACTCGATGCGCTGAGACTGGCCACTTCAACGCTGCAGTACTAGACTTTGACGGAAACAGCATCGAGGCCGTTTACCGCAACGGGCCCGACATCGCAGAAGACGGCACTGTTTACCAGCACAGCAGAATTATCACGTGGTCAAGAACAGTCACCACAACCACCACCACTTCCACTTCCACTTCCTACCGCGAGAGCTCCTCTACCAGCAACACCTACACATCTGCTTCGAGGACCGCACAGACTACTGCAGCGCCACCACCACAGGCCGAGCCAGCTGTTGTAAAACCACCCACTGTAGTCCGAAGCTTCTCAGCAGACGACGTCATGTCTTCCCCCCCTCAGCAGCAGCAGGCCGCCAAATCCGAGTCCGGTGAAGGTGCCGGCAAGCAACTCTTTGGCGCACTCCTTGGAGCCGCTGCCGGAGCTGCTGTTGCCTATGCATTCGCCCGGAGCGAACGTGACAGCGCAAAGAAAGAGGCCGAATTCAACGCTTTCCTCGATGCCAAAAGCGCGGTCAAGACGGCGGCAACTCTTTTCGCTCAGACCCCGGCGCAGCCTGAACCACCCCAGCAAACCCCACAACCCGAACCGCCAGCTCAGCCAGCGCAGCCCGCACAGCCCGCACCTGAGACGACCGCTCCGCCAAAACCTGCTCCATCAGTACACCGCAACAACGATGACAACGACGACGCGCGGTCTACCTATTCACGCGCCTCTCAGATCCCAAGGTCATCGGTCCCCCGCCAAATCGAGGCTGCCCCCGCCGACTACTACTCGCCTTCCCAGTTTGGTGCCCCAAGTGCCCTTGCCCAGGCTCGCGCCCTCGAGTATGCAAAGCCGCTTGAGATTGAGTATGCGCCGGCCTACTCTCGTGCTCCCTCAGCCGCTCCCTCGAGGCTTAGGGCCTCTGACCGTGCCAGCACTAGCCCCGACTTATTGATGCTGGAGCAGGCCAGGGAGCAGGCCAGGAGCACAGTGTCGGCAGCCAGACCAGAGCCCACATCTTCGTCTCTGAAGCCACCACGGCCACACAAGTCTCACAGTGTCGTCTCCAAGGCATACAGCGCAGCTCCAAGTGCTGCGGCCAGCTCCTTCATCTCGTCCTTTGTCGCCGATGATGAGGATATGCAGAGCGCTGCGGGTAGTGTTCGTTCGCATCATACGAGCAGATCAAAAGCAAAGTCGTCGCATAGCAAGCACGGTAGCAGTCGTAGGGAGCGTGAGGCTTCTCCCCCACCAGCTGAATCCAAGGTACCCCCCAAGGTTCCATCCAAGGCCGCCTCAATTGTCAGCAATCTTTTCAAACGTGACAAGGCCAAGACGCAAGAGGTGGTAGAAGAAGAAGACGAGGACTTCATTGATGATTTCGACTTTGACGACATGTCCGAAGACGATCTCGACACCGTGGTACCCAGTGACAGCATCTCGCAGATTGGCGATGGTCCACGCCGCAGACACCGATCCCACCGTCACAAGAGCAAGGAGAATGACGATGCCGAAACCTCTGTCAGCCGCCGCAGCAGGAAGCACACCGAGAACGCCGAGTCTTCGACCACCCACCGCAGCAAAAAGCATGCTGATGACGACGAGTCTACGATCAGCAAGTCGTCTAGGCGCTCCCATCGCTCTCGTTCCCACAGGACCCCCGACTCAGCTGAGGATGATGAATCTCTGCGTCCCCACCGTTCTTCCCGATCCTCCAAGTCGAAAGCCGCTCATGCATCCGAACCCAGCGAGGTTTCCACCGTACGCCCCGTCAAGACATCATCCTCATCCTCGTCCGGCAAGTCTCGCAAGGATAGCCTCACCCAAGGACAGTATGATCACTTGTTCGATGAGGTCCAGTACGGAACCGGTAGCGTGCGCGCATCCAGACATCCTCCTTCCCCCAGCATGGTCAGTGCTGCACGCAAGAACCCGATGCGCAGTATGATTAGCTTTAATCACGCGCAAAAGGTGAGGAACTTTGAGGGAAGCCAGGCTGGCATGTCGCGTGATAATGACGATTAGGTCATGTGAGTTGTAGAGACACAAGTGTGTGGGAAGTGGGTGGTACGCTCAGTTTCTTTTGCCTCTTTAGATACTGCTGCATCATCGCATCGTACCTTGTTTACAATGCTTGTTGTTTTTTCTTTTCTCGGTCAGATTGCTGCTACTTACCGTACCGTTGCTTTTTTTTCTTGAAGCAACCTCTGTTTTTTTCTGTATCTGCGCTCTCTTTGCTATTACATAAGCTTAGCGTCTTTGTTTGGCATTGTCATGCACACAGCGGCATTGGGCACGGCGTTTTTCTTTGCTGTTTCTTTTGTCTATTTTACACTTCTCACATTCCTTTTTTTTTTGCTTGGGTTCACTCGACTCCCTTGCATGTTTATAGATTTTTATGTGTTGGCATATGAACATATATGATGTAGAAACGAAAACTATGAAAATGAGAGAATGGATATATGAGGGATATGGATAGGATGGGTATTAGGAATAGAAATATTATACTATTTTACTTGGGTATTCAACTTGTCCTTAAATCTTACTTGATGTGACATTGGTATCATCCTAAGATATCTACACGTGTACTCTCCCAAACCCGCAGAATTCCCAACACACGTGATGCATGGAAATCAGATAACGTGGTACGTGGTATAACAACAAAACACTACAACCCCCCTCCCTCTTTCTAAACTCCACAATATCCATATCCATCCTACCACCGAATCAAAAAATAACCATCACCTACTCACCACACGCCCCCTTTCCCTCCCATCCCCTCCCATCTCCATCCCCAACACCCTCAAACTCTCAACTCAAACCGTCCTCCCCCTCCCCACCCCCCGAAACCCCACCCCCCTCTTCTCCACACACTCCTTCTTCCGCGCCGCAAACAGCGCCTCCGGCGGCGCCTGCCCCGGATCACACGCCCAGCACTCGCCGCCGCGCTCACGTTGCACCTGCGTGGTGAGCTCGCAGAGGGGGTGGCGGGCGCAGGTGCGGTGGATGGTTAGCGTGTGCGTGCAGGTTGTGTGTTTGAGGGTTACAGTTGTGCACATTTTTTTTTTGGATGTTTCTGTTTTTGGGTGTGTTTGCNNNGGGGGGGGGGGGGAGAGCGAGGAGGGATAGGGGATGGAGATGGGAGGGGAGGAAGAAGGAAGAGGGGGGGGAGGGGGTCTAATAACCCGGGTAGGTCTTTCTGAAGTGGTAGGTGATGGGTTGCTGCGTGGAGAGTGCTGGCCGCGGGTGTAGTGGGTGGTTTGCGAATGCGGGATAACATAACGGGTGAGGCTGAGCTGGGCTGAGCTGGGCTGGGCGGTGGAGCGTTCTCGGCCCCACGGAGGACAGAAGATGCTTGGAAGAAGTTTTTCCTCGTCTTCACGCTGAAGAGGGGATGTGGTATGTGGTATCGGGTTGGTTTTGGACTTGGGATTGAAGGGGGAGGTTTCCTTCCCCTCCGGCAAGGGAGGGGGAAAAGTAAGGTGTTGTTTGGGTTTGGAGTTGGAGATCTGGTATGGATTTGTCAATAGGGGACTGGCTCAACATGATTACATGCGGTTATCTTGACCGGTTGTCTAGATACACGTTTACGTACATATACACTTCCGACACTGGGGCTTATGAACAGCTCATCTCGACACCAACCATCTCTTAGCGACCTCACGTACTCACCTCGGATATCCAGACCCCTTCGTGATATCCTTTATCACCGTGACCTTATCTCATACAGCATCAGCAAGATGTCTCGACTTGGCAGGCCTCCCGCGAGGGAAAAAAGGAAACAACAAAAACCTCAGGGTCCAGCCCGCCGCCTATCCGGCATTTAAAAACCTGCACTGACAACACCGCACCCCCATACCCCCGCCCTGACTAATGCACCCGCATAGTCCCAAGGAAGCGATTTGGGATAAGAACGAGACGAAAAGAGGATAGAGTGGGTGTGCGTAAATTCGGCGTGAACCCTGGAACCACAAAGACTGGCACAGAACAGCACGCGATCGCCGATTCCTAGAGAAAAGGACACACCGCCAGCCACCAAGCCCCCCCTCACCCTCCACCCCTCCCCCATACCATGGGCGTCGGACCACAACGTGCGACGGAAATGTGGGCGCATTCCCTGCGTGGCGCCGGCGGCGGCGGCCAGGTGGGAGGAAATACCGGGGGAGAGGGACTAAACCTGATGGGGGGAAGAGCCCAGCGGTATTGGTACCCGGTTGTTGAGTGACTCGTGCATCTGGTGGTGAGCTGGAAGGTAGCGGGCGTTGTTCGGATGGGATCCGAGAGGTTGGGGGGCTGGCGGGCTTGGGAGAGTTCATAGCAAGGAAAATTGTCATCGCCGATTTGGTTTCTTCAGCCCTGTGCTCGACTCGGCTGTTTCCGGATTCGTTGTAATTGGGACAAGTCCGGTGGTCGACATCGCAATAAGGTTTTTCCTTTGTCTCTGGATGAGAGATGGGTCTTGTTTCTTGTTTGATATCGTGCGCTGCTCTTTTTTTTCTGGGAAAAAATAAATGTTGTTTGCAAGGTGTGGATCGATCAACAGTGCTGAGTACGCCATGGGAATGAGATTACGGGTATCTAAATTGGATAAGATAACATGAGCGCTGGCACTTTTGAGTAACGTATACAGGAACAGGAGATCTCTCATCATGGTAAAAGGGCGTATGTCTGCTGTGCCAGACGCGGTACGTCAACCGAGCTTAGGACCGATGATTTAGCCGATTGGAGGTTCAAGCCGCTTAGCGTCATACTGATACTACGCCTTAAGGCTATAAGCCACGCAGTTTGCTGGAGAGTAATACGACTGAAATCAGACAGGCGGCGCCCATCAAGAAGGCCCAATGACTACCAGACACATGTTAGTAGAAAGCATCCGGATTATTGTCAGGCCCGCGGTTGCCATTGTCGACGTCGTCCAAACTTCTATACTGCGACTGTCCGCCGCGGCCACGTCCTCGACCGCCACCACCACGGTCTCCGCGGTAGCCACCACGAGCGCCGCCTCTTTGGCCATAGGATGTATGTCTGTTGCTTCCACGACCGCGGTCTCGGTTGCCTCCACGGTAACCTCCCGGCCTCTCGTCTCGGTCTCTGCCTCCGCGGCCAGGGTTTGACCGCGAGTTATCATTGCGTCCGTTCTGGTCCTCTTTGCGATGGGACTTGTTAGGGAAATAGCTCTCATACTCGCTCTCGTTTGCCGTTTCTTCTTCAATGCGCAACATCTGCTTCTCACCTACGACAGTGTCAAATTCAAACGCTTGCTCTTGGGGCACGGGATGCCAGTTGGAGATGCGCGCAGCATCTGCTGGCCGGCCATTCTTGCGAATTGCCAAGACGACTGTTGGAACGGGATTTTCAGAGTAGAATTTTGCGCCTTTGGGCACAGTCTCGACTCTGGCAGCCCACAGCTTGTTCTCAAAGCACGAAACAGCAGTCACCCTCCACCGGACCTTGGCGCCGATGCCACCCACCTTATCCAGTATGCTCTTCGGGCATGGTTTTGGCGTAATCAGAATGCTGTTTGCGAGATATCGGATATCGTCTTTTGGGGCACCAGGGGGTAAGGAGACGAGAGAAGTCAACTTCTCAGTCATTTCAGGAGGAATCATATAGCCGGTGTAGAAGACGGTCTTCTTGATCTGGTACGGTGGTATGCCAGGAGGAACGTTGCCCGACTTGACTTGGATGTTGTGTGTGTTGATCATCTTCTGGATCTCGGCAATCTCCGCAACAGGGTCGAGTGAAGTGGCGTTTTCCGGAACCTGTATCACCTCTGTGGTAATGGGACGACGCGACGCCTGTGTTTGTGCCCTGATCAAGCCCTCGTTGAACTGAAAGAAAAAGTCGCGGAAGCCTTTGGTGTGCTTCACTCGATCTTCGTAAATGTGTAGCTTCTCAGCGTCCTTGTACGTGTAGACAATATCCTTTAGCAGCTCCTGCTTGAACTCCATTGTATTCTTGAATTTCTGCCCTGCAGGCCCAATTGCAGGCTTCAGGCAGACCATGTCGAATTCCAGGCGCCTGCTGCGTATGATGCGCTTGACAAGATCGGCAAAGTTGGATTCGCCACGGCCCGTGAGGAGCACACTCAGCGCATCCTTTTGCGCCATTGACGATTCGACGAGCTCGACAATCTGTTCGTTCCACCAGCCCTGCCATGCACGCGCCTCTTCCTTTTCGAGGCCTTGGCCCGTTGCTGCTAAGATGCTCGAATCGTGCCACCAGCCTCCGTTGAGGAACATGTCGGGTGAGCCAAGCTGGCCGATGGTGGCGCTGTTCCATAGTTGCTTATTTGGGAGAGGGCTTGCAAATACTGTTCTGTTGTCAGTACTGAGCGTGCGACACGGATGCGACAAGCATACGGGTGTTGTCGAAGTCGTAGACGTGAATGGCCTTGATTTCGGACACGGGAGGGAGTTCCTTGTCGTCGCATGACCACCGCTTGAGTGCTGTCACGGTATGATATGTGGCTTTTCCATTTGGGCCTGCGACGGCAGGCCGGGTTGCTGTTGCTAGCATGGCTGGGAATGAGCGTCGGAGACAAGTTGAGGCAATGCGTTGGGTGGCGGAGAGGAGCATGCAGGAGTAAAACTAGACTGCAACAAGCGCAGAACCGTCTGCGGTGAACTACACGCCTTTATACACGTGCAGCGAGTGTGAAGAGTGAATGACGAAGCCGCCGACTGCGTGCAAGAGAGAAGTCGCGACTACTTTTGGCTGGCCCGAGCGCACTTCCGACCCATGAGCTCATCATCGGAATTCAGGACCCTTTCTTTTCCCTCCTCCAACACTACATACAAGCGCATGCCAGCAAGTACGGCCGGGTCTGCGCACGACGACAGGAAAGACACATGCGTAATATGTCTTTCACCTGTTACAGAGAGAGCCATTACTGCACCATGCAACCATTACACGTTTGATTTTGTCTGTCTGGTGTCATGGTTGCAGCAGAGGTCAACTTGCCCGCTATGTACGTAGGCCGGACTTACATGTTATACTCACTATTTCTGATACCGAAAACCAGGTAAATCAAACGTCACTGCCGTTCAGTACGACTGGCGTTCTCCATCAGACTACAAAAGCTATACTGTCCCTTGTAGTCACCCTTGCAGCAACAGCGATAGTCGCACGGACCGACCGGGCTCTCTCTTCGCTCCTTATGGACTACCCAGAAGGCCTAGAGGTACCCGCCGTCCGTACTCTCCACCTGTCGAAGATCCAGCTCTACGCAGACGTAGGGAGGTTTACCGTAGGAAATTGTACTCCCTACATGTCGGCAGCAACCCCTTCTCCGGGTACCGCGACATTACGCCTGAAATGATTGCACACTCTCCCGAGATGCAGTCCAAAGCGCGTGCCTGGATCCGACGTGAACTCCGCGTCTTCACCTTCTTGTACACGGATTCCACAGGTTCTTCGTCCTCTGCTGCAACAACAAGTAACAACGCCGAGTTTCTGTTGTCCTATATTCTGTCTATTCTGAAAATGGTGGATCTGAAAGCCAGCCATGGCCATGGAGAGAACTTAGTGGCCGAGTTCCTAGGTAGGGAAAATAGCAGGCTCTTCCTACACGAGTTAAATGCTTGGATGAGGAGTCCGTATAGCAAAGTAGAAGAGTGGGATCGAGCCGTACAGTACATGCAAGACTTGGAGACATAGCATAGGGTACGTCTTCATTAGACTTGGAAGAGTATTGGGGTTTGGTGATTGACATTTTCAATCACTCGATAAGAAAATTGAATTCTTGTCTCTAATGGACTGGCATTATTTACTTGGATCCTTACTTTGAGTCCGCCGGTGGCAACATGACGACATACTCTCTCTCACTTCCGCCAAACTTGATTATGTCCTTGTCCCGAAGCTCAAAGTACCGGCTTGCTTCAAGCTCTTCACCATTCAGTTCCGTACCATTACTGCTTTCCAAGTCGATAATGTAGGGTTTGACCTTTCCTCGCGTGCTCTTTACTCCAAACTCGTCTTCAACCGTCTTCTGGATATACCGGAACTGGATGACGGCGTGCTGTCCGCTTGAACTGGGGTGCTCGAGGACATAGTCGACAACTTCGTGTGACCGACCCAGCAGCCAACAGCTCTTTTGCCAGAGCTCAATCGTGTCCACCACATCATCCCCCTTGAATACAAACATGCGCCATGGCTGTGATGCGGGCGGTTTCCGTGCCTCGGCTGGTTCGTGATATTTGAGGGAAATCTTTGTGCCTTCTACCCGGTTGGCAGCTTTCGCCAGCGCACCCGTGGGCTTGAAGTTGGGCTTCTCCTTGTCTGCCGGGGCACCCCCATATTTCGATGGTGGTTGGGCAGAATCGTCGAGACCGCGGAAGGAGATTTCCTGCGAAGGCAGAGGCTTCTTCTCACGCTTGTGCCGAGGAGGTGAACGTGACCGAGACTTGGAACGTGTATGTCGGCGACGTTTAGATGGCGGCGACCTCGACCGAGAAGGCGAACGACTACGCGGCTTGCGCGAGCGATAAGGTATGGGCGAGCGTGAACGCGAACGCATTCGATCCTTGGACTTGTCCCTCCGTCGATGATCCTTGGACTTGGAGTGCGAGCGGTCTCGTCGGCTGTGTCTGTCTCTGGAACGATCACGCCGCCTGTCTTTTGAACGGTCTCTCTTCCGGTCGCCAGACCTATCACGCCTTCTATCCCGTGACCGGTCTCGCCGTCTGTCCTTTGACCTATCCCTCTTGCGTTCTTTTGATCCATCGCGCTTCCTATCTCTAGACGAGTCGCGCGGCTTTCTGTATGGCTCAGGCGAGGGCTCCCGTTTGCGAATAGCGCCTGAATCTATGGCTGGATTCCTGGGCGCGCGGTCCTTGGATGCATTTCCCGGCTTCTCTGTTCGACACCTGCTGCTCGAACGCCGGCCCGATGCCGTTGAAGGCTCTCTCCTTGCATGATCCGACCCATTTCGGGAGAAGCTGCTGGGACTCTCATTTCTGCTGTTACTGGTCTGCGCCGATACCGCCCTGTCCTCCTTGGACTGCTGGGTTAGCAGACGCCGCGCGCTGTATGGTGACAGGTCTCTCGTCATGTTGGGGATCGATTGCTGGCAGCAGCCTAGCAGTGAAGCATGGAAATCGGAGCGAGATGACGTGCCCAATTTTTCTTCCACTAGTGACTTCAATAACCAGGTTTTTGGCGTCAGGCTACAAGGGTAGCGGGAAGTAGCCGTCTAGGAAATTACGCCGTGGATGGCAGATTGCAGCAAGACAAATTTGATAACTCCAAAGAGTCGCGACTAAGGACGCAGTAGCGTGAAAAGAATTGAGGCTACGCGGTCGCGACTTTCCCCACATCAGACATGTGGTCCGAGCTTGCTGCACCTCATCCCCCCCCTGGCCCGGCGCTATTTGCGCTAGGACGCCACGTGCATCCTTCTCTGCCATGTCCTTCATTCGTTTGTCGCACTTGTGTATCTACCGCGGCCTTATAGGGCGGCTATCTTGTGTTCATGTATTCATCTTGACAAGCAAGATATGGCACCATCTCTTGTTTATTCGGGCCCTTTTGGCCCATATAGGCATTGTGCTCAAAGTATGGTGTAGCTCCTATGTTCGGGCCCCAAGGCACGACTCAGGGCGCAATGAATAAATCAGACGCATTGCACAGACAGTATAACCACGGACAAGACTCCATGAGAGTCCTTGCTGTTGAACTCTCGTGTATCATCCCTTTTCCACCTCCAGCCCAACACTGCCACTTGAGCGCGTCGAGCTGTCAATTCACATCCATGTCTCCACAACTTCCTCGTTAATTGTATTGCGCCCCGGGCCGGCACAATGCCAGCCAAACCTGTTCTCTCCTGGTCTAAACGCCACAGTGGCGTTGACCCTTCTGCTCGGACGGGACTACTCGATACGCTGAAACGGCGGCCATCGAAGCTTGTAACCACAACAGCAGACAGCAAGCAAAATGGATCCAGTACAAGTGTCGCTCAGTACGATACAGCACTGGCCAGCGCGGTCAGTAACTTACATGTCGCAGTCAACGACATGTTGCATTCGCCAGAATCGATGAATACGCTATGCTCAAAATCCTCTTTTGTGGACAAACCCCTTCCCAGTAGGCCACGGTCTGCATCGGTGCCATCATTGGTAGAGTTGCCCGCTGAGTTGCCCGAATCAACCCTTTTACAAGGTCAAGGCTATCCATTATATCATGATCCTGTTCGCACGACAAGATCAGTCCAGGACCTCCAGAATGAGAGCCATTACCCGAAAATGCAACCGGCTTGCGAGAAGGTCGCTACTTTGGATATACCAAAACCGGCTATACCAACATTGACTCACGCCAGAAGCGTCCCGCATCTGAATTCCCGATATAGTTTAACAAAGACGACCCGCCCCAGCAAAATCCCTGTTCCCAGTACAGCCACTCAGTCTGGTTTCCAGGGATTACAGCGAAATCACTCCTTGGTCGACACTACCTTGCAGAGACGTCCAGAGTCTAGTCTGATGAAGTCGGTTCCTACTGTCACCAAAAATGACCTTTTTGAAAGAGAAGGCAGAAATTTCGATCAAGGACTTGAAAAGCGTCACGGCTATATAGAAGTGGTGAGTCTCTTTCACCCTTTCTCTTATACGCATGTTGGCGAGGCTTACAAAAGTCTCGCGCGAGGAAGTGTTTCCAGAACTTCAATGTATAATGAACATTGATGTTGAAACCATTCCCTTCTCAAACGCTTTCCAAGGCCGCAATTGAGCTCCCAAACATGCTAATCATTTACAGACGTCTTCTCAAACTAGCCCAACATCAGCACACAGCAAACATGCCCATGAGCTAGAGTCGACCAACGCTAGTCAACTTCAAACCATAGCAATATTGCAAGCCCAGTTTGACAACCTAAGGACCGCTCATGAATCCCATGTGGAGACGCTCAAACGTTCACATTCGGTGCAAGTCGCCTCTCTGGAGAACCAAGCACGACTGCTCAAGGAACGAATGAACGAGGAAGGCCTTCAGCGAAGTGAGTACGATTTTCCTTGTTGCATCACGAAGCTTGCCTGCAAAGGCTGCATATGATTGTCATTTTGTGATACCGGGCTATGTGGGCTCTTCGTGTTGTACATTTGGAATACCACGTACAAAGTCCAATGACTAAGCATATATAGGTTCAAGCGGTGACTGGCTACATGTCCCAGTCGATGAGGGAGTTAAGAAGCCGACGAACTTCGAATCTCTAGACCTAGACACCTCTTTTGATGAGATATTGACGGGCAAGACAAATTCACATACATTTCCAATAAATGCTCCTGAAATGGTAATGATGCCTGGAAAAGAACGTACTTGATATATATACTAAACCAGATTCGTCAGGAAAATTTGAAGCGCAAGCTTTTTGCCTCTCCTCGCCTAGAAACAGCAACCCAGAATCTACATTTGGAACTCAGCTTATACGCACGAAACAATACTGCTCTCCAGAAACAGGTTGATTCACTAACGGCAAAGTTGAATGAGTCGAACGAGAGCGAGCGAAAGCTGAGGAGTACGCTGGGCCTGATGGAAACGAAAAAGGTTGAGTGGGAAGAGAAAGCAAAGCACGCCAACAAGCTCATTGACAAGCTCACTGAGAAAATCCATGCTTTGAAAAACACCACTGCCGATCTCGAGGCTCGCCTTGAAATTGCCAATACTAAACGATTGGATGCTGAAGAACAGGTCTCGAACTGGAGGGACAAGAAATCGCCGTTTGACCTCACTCCCGCCAAGCTACGTATCTCGTCGGGTACGAATCGGGCAGCTTCAGGTACCCAAATTAGTACTGGCACCCAGACATCTAGCGAATCAGCCAATACTTCAGAAGCAGTCGACTCGGAAAACCCCACGCCAGATGCATCTATCTTGGAAATTGAGGAGCTACAAGCTCAAGTTGCTGAGAAGAATGTATACGTAGCTGAACTCGAAGTGAAGCGGGAAGAGCTACAACAAAAACTCAACCAACTTGAGCAAGAGCACAAGAGAGTGGCTGTTCAATCGGATCTTCAATACGAGCTTCTGAAAGAAACTCGCGCAAGTGACAAGCTGATCGAACAGCTCCGGAATGCGGTCATTAACCGTGAATCCACAATCATGGAAAATGAAGAGGCGATACATACATTGACGAGGCAGCTCGAGTATCACAAGGTTTTGCTGCAAGCGGAAATCCGACAGCATACAGCGATGAAGCTTTTTGTTGCCGAGGAAGAACAGCCTCTGCCGGAGCTTAGGTCGTTGGCCAAGGGTGCAGATATTGATTGTTGGATCGAGAAGCTTCATGAGCGTTTGAAGAGAGAGAAGCCTGATAACAAGGGCGAAACTGTCGCTGACACGCCCGAAGCTAAGATCGAAAGGCTACGTCGCGAGATTGACTTTTATGTGCGTGAAATCATCCTGTTCAAGCTTGATATCAAGGGGTACAGGAGCGATATTCGAAAATGGAAAGAGATGGGTGCGAACAAGGGTAGCTTCGAAGAATCGGGTGATACTAGAGAGAAGGCTTCTGCAGCCTCACCAGTTCGATCTTCTTTTGCACCCGTTACACCTGAGCTGGATGCCTTTCTTAACGCTTCGTCAATTAGGGACCACACCGACATCTTGTCGAGAGCGGAAGAGCATTCTGCTGCTCCGTCATCACCGGGTCCTTCCCACAAGAGCTGGACTAGAGAGAATAACGAGCAAATATTTGGGCTGGAGATACCCAAGGTTTCTCAGAGTTTGAAACACGACAGCTTCTTTGCAACCGAGTCTGGTCGTATCGACTCGGCTTTCTCACCTTCTCCGAACCCAAATCTGGCTTCACAGCACTCTACGCCTTCGGTATGTGGGCTCACCAGTCTTAAATCTACTATCTGACTCTTGTTTAGTGTGTTTTGAGCGAATCTCTTGAACTTGGCCAGCAGCCTGGTACACTCAATGAGCCCACAGAAAAAAGACGGACGACGTCAACGGCCGAACGGGAAGCAGCATCTTACAGACAATTCATATTTATGTCAGATGCCCCTGAGTCACCTCCCAGTCTGCCAGTTGGTATGCCTCAACTGCCAGATGATTCCGACTCGAGCGAACAGGTAGCGGAAATCCCGTTCAGCCCTTACGACGAGGCGACGGTCCTTCTACCACCACAATCACCTACAAAATCAGTCTCTGATACACATTCAGTAATTTCGACTGCGAGCGATTTCCTTTCGTATACTGTGCTTCCAACCGAACGCAAGCCAAACAATGCTTCGACACCAAGTGTGCCTTTCCAGGTAGCTGTAGAGCCGCCGCCAGCACCGGTACTTGTTACGCCGGCTGTTGCCACTCATACCCTCGGCTGCTCAATCACCCGCGGTGCGCCATTCAATGTCAAACCACCAGCTTCCAAATCCGAGATTGATGAGACCACGGCGCCACCCACTCTCGCGAATGCAACAGTTCCACAGACCAAGATATGGCAAGAAGAAATGCCTAAAACCACCGAATCATCCTCGAGTTCTCCTACTGTGTTCGCAGGAGAGGAAGAGCAATCCATGAGCATCCCTGTAATTCTGTCCCGCTTACGCGAAGGAAGTATAAGCAGCGTCTACTCGGCGGACAGTGTGTCGAAGCCCAGCGAACAACAAGATACCGAGATGTCCGAGAGCAACGTCCTTAACATGTTGAAGGCGCTGCAGAGCTGCCCGTTCAGTCTCAAACCAAAATCTTCGTCTTCGTCACTAAGAAGCTTTGCATGATAGCAAAGTGTTCAAGTTATTGCCTCAGCTCAGCAATTTCTAAGCAACAGTCTTTTGAGAGTGTCATATCCGACAGGGTAGGACATGGAGTTTCTTTTGTTAATTCCGTTCGTCAGACTCACATACAACACATGACATGTTTTCTTTTATTTTTCTTCTTTGATGTGTAACTAGTTTTCGGAAACATGATATAAATTAACACTAATGTCACAACGCATAAGTTGATACCCGAGAAGGAATTGGACCATGCACTGTTGTAATGTATGTAAGCTTGCGAAGGCCCAAACGTGGAGTGCTATTTTTGCAAGTCAGACATGATTGCGTGGGCAGTCAACTATTGGTTTGCATAGTTCTTCGTAAAACCATGAACTATAGCAATTTTTGGTTACGTGAAGTGCAATATGTCTCGTATGTGGTGCCGTAATGCCGAATAGCAGGCCGACTAGCCCGTATCTGTTGGATGACCTCGTAGCTAAGCGGACGCCACCAGGGCAAGGATGTTGAGCTCGCCGCCTTGGGTACCGCCTTGGCAGGGACACTGCATCCCAGAGGCAGGCATTAGCTTCCCCACAATCTGTCCATGTAAGATGGAGTCAGCTTCTTGCGCGTTCTCCGCACTCCTTATTCCTCCCTTCTCCTCGCCCTGTGGGAGTCGTGGGTAATTGTAATACATAATGGCGCTGATGCGGCGCTACACCCTCTATGTCCTCATGGGCTTTAGTCTCATCTATTTTCTTTACTGTCTCAAGACACCTTATGAGGACCCAGACAACGCAGTTATAGTCGGCGACCAGGACCACCACGAACACGAGCACGAACATGAGCACGAGCACGAACATGAGCACGAGCACAAACAACATCCAGATCAACATACACACGCAAACGAGCCGCAAAGAACACAAAAGTTCCCATCGTTTGATTGGGCCAAGGTGCCGTTCCACAATCGCATCGAGTCGTTCACTCCGCTACCAGCCGGCGAACCGAAAGCGCTATCCAAGATCCAGTTTAAATTCGGAGCCGAAGACGCCACGGCGAAGAACATCCGCGAAACCAGGAGAGAAGAAGTCAAGAAGCAATTCTTCAAATGCTGGAAGAACTACCGTAGCCATGCGTGGATGCATGATGAGGTGCGTCCCATAAGCGGGGGAGTGTCGGACCACTTTGGAGGCTGGGCCGCCACGCTCATCGACGCGCTCGACACGCTATACATTATGGGTTTTGAAGAGGAATTCGCGTCGGCCGTCGAGGATGTCGAGCGCATCGACTTTGGATACACGGATTTGGAAACGGTCAATGTGTTTGAGACCAACATTCGGCACCTGGGTGGTCTGCTGTCGGCTTTTGAACTCAGCGGTGATGAGCGATTGCTGAAAAAGGCAAAGGAGGTGGGTGAAATGCTGTACCATGCTTTCGACACACCCAACCACATGCCCATTACGCGATGGCAGTTTCGAGCTGGGGGTGAGGGCAAGCCCCAAGCAGCAGATGGACAGGTTCTCCTTGCGGAAATCGGAAGTATGACCATGGAGTTTACGCGTCTCTCGCAATTGACAGGCGACCCAAAATGGTACGATGCAGTAGCAAGAATATCCCAGCTTCTAGAAGCCCAACAGGGCAAAACGAAGCTTCCAGGCATGTGGCCGTTGATGGTGAATGCACGAAATGCCGATTTCACCCAAGACATCAGTTTCACCCTGGGCAGCATGGCCGACTCCGCCTACGAGTATCTGGCCAAAGAATACATGCTCCTCGGCGGTCTCGACACCGCCTACCACAAGATGTACGAAAGCGCCATGGACACTGCCTCCAAACACATCCTATTCCGCCCCTCCAACCCAGAAGACTACGACATGCTCGCCTCGGGCTTCGTCTCCGTCTCCGAAGACTCAACCCCCCACCTCGACCCCGTCCTCCAGCACCTTGCCTGCTACACCGGCGGCATGTTCGCCCTCGGCGGCCGCCTTTTCTCAAACGAAACACATCTACAAATTGCTCGCAAGCTCACAGACACATGCGTCTGGGCCTACCGCGCATCACCCGCAGGTATCATGCCCGAGGTATCGCATCTCCTCCCCTGCGCCTCCTCCACCACATGCTCTTGGGACGAATCCGCATGGAAACAAGGTATCATGGCCCGCACTTCTGCCTCCGAAAAAGAGCAGGATCCACTGAAGAACATTGCGAACTTGCGGCTCCCTCCGGGTTTCACATCTATAGAGGACCGCCGCTATATCCTCCGTCCCGAGGCCATCGAGAGCGTATTCGTCATGTATCGCGTTACGGGTGAGCAGCAGTGGCAGGCTGCGGCGTGGGACATGTGGAATGCGATTTTGAAGTCTACGGATACGGATATTGGGAATTCGGCGCTGATGGATGTTTCGGCGCCACAGCCGCCTAGAGACGATAGTATGGAGGTATGTTCAATGCTCCCCTTTTTCACTATATCTTCCTCTCTCTCCCTCCCTTTCTTGCTACGTTGAAGGCGTTGTTGAGTATGTTGACTGACAATAACAATAGAGCTTCTGGATGGCGGAGACACTGAAATATTTTTATCTTACATTTAGTGAGCCCAGCGTTATTAGTCTTGATGACTGGGTTTTTAATACAGAGGCGCACCCGTTCAAGGTGCCCAAACCCAAGGCTTAAATATATATCCTGGGTTTCTTTCCTTTTTCTTTTTCTTCCGGGTTTGTATAATATAGAAAGGGGAATGGGATACATGTGGGGTTTTTCTTGGCATTTATTTAGGAAGAAACAAAAGATAGTTACACCCCTTGTGTTACACAAATATAACGGAGAAAGTGGCGTCCCCTAGGTGAAGAGACACGCTGTGTGGTGAGACAATGTTCATGGTTCGGACTACTCGGAGATCGCTTCTTCACAAACTTGTTCGAGATGCAGCTGACATACCATGGTTTCTATCAAGAAACAAGCATAGTATATTGTATTGGAAAGAATGCGGCCCGACGCTAGTCGTATATGCCACGCTAATGTTAATGCGCAGATTGGACGCTGCGGCAATGCACTGAAGACAGCTTTAGAGGGAGGCCATGAGTGTTACACGGAGTTGAGCGCTTATACTCCTATAGGCTCGATCCGAGTTAGGGCGAGTAGGAATGGGTGTAAGCGCCATGAAGGTTTTGTCTAGCAATTCGGCAAAGTAGTGTGCTCGAGAATAATGGGTTTTGGCAAACATTAATCCATATTCCTACAAACTAACAAGTACCAGGCTTGTAAAGTAAAGTGGCTAGTCAGAAAGTAAAATATGAGTTGACTACAAGAAGAGTAATGATGAAATCTATCTATTCTTGTATCCTCATTGCTTCCAGTCATGTCCTCCCTGGCTTCCCATTCTTGGCAGGATGCCAACACTTAGCGGGAGGTCAAGTCACGTAACCATTGCCCCGCGATGATCATCTCTTTCTGGCATCGAGCAATGGTTTGACCACCTGCTCGTGGCCTTTAGCTGAAGCTGCTTGCAGTGCGCTGTCGAAGCGTCCATCTTGTGCGTTGATCTTAGTGCCCTTTCTAAGCAGTACAGTGGCGAGCGCAATCAGCTTCCAGTTCAGCGGTAAATCTCCACTGCTATCATATCGGCACTGTTGCTTAATAGGTGTGGCTGTGTAATCAATACCATATGGCTTATTGCAAAGTTCAGCTATACAGATGCAAGATAGGCCGCCTAAGTTAGCAGTAATCTACAATAGTCGCAAATGCCGCAGATGACCAGACACGGGAGGCTGAAGTCTTATGACGTTGTCAAGGTATCAGGAAGTAAGCCACATGACCCCAATAATATAAATAAACGACGAATCCAGTCCCTATCCAACACTCATTCACCAGCCATCACCTCCCTCCAAGTATCCATTTGGACTTGACCTCGTCACATTTACTCCTACACAAGCAAGGAACCAATCATGCCTGACCCCATAGCACATGATTCTGCAGACTTGCGGCACGGAGACAATGAACAGCCACCATCGAACCAACAGTATGCACAGGAATCAGCCTCGCAAGTAAGCGATGCTGATCCTTCTGTTGAGAGCGCACCTGCGAATCCATCCCGGCAGACTCAGGATATGGTCAATTCTCTGATCAGATGCATGAAGAGGCCAGAGGATGGAAATTGCTTCACCTGCCTCTGCAAGGACGGCGTTCTCCGAATCCTCTACTTCCTACCCGCACCACTCGACGAGCCCACTCCAATCGCAGTATACGACGCCAAGCCTCTATCCCCAGAACTGCTCAAGGCGTACCTTGACTATAGGATGGAGTGGAGCCAAGAGGTAGAAGACCGCTTTCAAGGAGTCGATGGAACATCTGTTCCACAATAGTTAGTAATTCACAGATGAATACATGGTTGCAATTATTATCTGACTAACTTATTAAGCATTGGCTACATCCCCCACCGGGCGTAATTGAATCCTGGGGTAGCAAGAACGAGCGCGTTGAAGAAATCAAGAGATACAATGACAAAGTACGACAAGGCGAAGGAAGTGGCAAAACAGCAGGGCCAGCTTGTGGAGGCATGCCCAGCAATTTTGATCTTCGTCCGCATTGAAGCAATCTGCCTGTTTTGTCCTGTAGTGCTTACATCATTGTTCACTCATGACGGACAAGTAGACAAGGGTTGGTCGTATGCAATGTAATCAAACGTAACGATGGATTTCAATAGTAGAATTTCGTACAGCCTCAATTGAAAGTATGCCCAGAAGCTCTAAACATGTATTGACAACTTATCTTAGCGTTTGCACGATGTCTGCTTCAATGGATATGTCTATCAACCCCTCTATTTTCTGCAGGGCGTGTAGTCGTATTTGCGCGAGAAGGCGCTGGCAGAAGAACACTACTTACAACTAGACTCGTAACACGAGCTCACATAAGCATACTTGTCATGGATTGAACGTACAAGTGAATCTGTCAAGCGGACTGTGCGCGAAGAATAGAATCAATCTCAAAACCAGGAATCGATTGTGCTCGCGACTGTACCTCGACCACGCCTGCTCGTAGTTACAAGTAACATCAAGAAAGCCTCCTTCTCTTGAGAGAAAGACGAGTGGTTGCAGAATTCACTCGGGTTCACGCAGGTGCTTGTTCATTCAAAGGGAAACATTCTCACATCAAGGCCTAAATAGCTTTGCGAAAGCGCTGATGAAGCATATTGAGGCAGCGTAGAACAAAAAAGAACACAGGGTACTATCCATAGGAAATCAATCGTGTGCATGCATCGGTAGATACTTCTAGGTGGGCCATCAGCATACGCCACATCAATATCTAGGCCGAAACAATACCATCAAAGCGCCGAATTCTTCACAGTAAAATAAAGTCTTGGCCTACACCCGTTGCATGCCTTTTTTTCAAACTATCTTTCCACTTCAGCCCCCTAATGTCTGGATAGACCCTTACAGTGATTAACTATTAATGCAAAGTCTGAAGGACAGTTCGAAAAGATTTGAAGATCAGTGGTGCCGAAGCTTCAAACTACCAATCTGTCTCGCGACATGGTGTATCTCTCCACTTAGTGACGCACCTTAGTGTCTAATCCAAGCCTCTTTCACGTCTATGCTGTTAGGAAATGCTAGTCGCATGTGCATCTATACATAAAACATGATCACTGAGCGAATGTTCAAGCACGTAAATCTCCAAAGAAAGGACGTTTGTTGGATCTATACCGCTAATAATATATAAATGCGTAGTATGCTGAAACAACAAATCTAAACGCCAGCGCAACGCGGCACATTCAAAACAGAAAAGACTAGGGCCAAACCAGGGTATATATACACCTGAAATGATTGCATAAAACTCTTGACAACGGACATGGAGAGCTCTTTCTCTCTCTTTACTTGATGAGCACAGGAGCTGCCTGACCCGCCTTCTCGGCGGCTATATTTGCCAGTTTTTGCAGCTTCTGGGCGCGCACCTGTCTGAAGTAGCGGAAAAGCAGAATGAAAGAAAGCTCGATGCGCTCCTTGGTCATCATGAGGAAACCTTGGACGAGCAGGCCCTTGAGAATCTGGGGGCCGATGCCCTTGAAGAGTGCCATGGCACCTTCGTTCTGGATAATGAATCGCATAACTTCTGTGAAGGACTTGAAGGGCTTGCCATTCCTGGATGGTGGTGGTTTTGACTGCAGGCCGACTTTTGCGACAATGAGGGGTTGTGTTGCGATTGTTGCGAGCATCTTGGAAAGCGAGCCGAGGACTGTTGTGTATTAGTCTTTTTGGTCTGAATTACGCAAGCACAAAAACGCGAGGATCAGGACAACTTACGAAAGGCCTCCATGGGCTTCAAATTCTTCTTTCCTGGGTACAAGACCTCGCGCAGCCGTTGGTAAGCACCATATGTGATGGAGGGGTTGATGACCAGAACCAAACTCGCCCTCAATCCTCGCCAGAGACCAGTCCAACCGTCTTCACCGTTGATTACATCCATAGCGGTGGCAATCATTCCCTTGCGCTCCGCCTTGCTCATGGTCTGCTGCCTCGTGGTCACTACCGCAACGGGGATAGTAAACAGCTGGGCGAGGGCGCCGGCAACGGCTCCTAGCGAAAGCTCGACAGCAGTACCGGGCGGGGTTTGCAGTGCACGGTTGGACATGTAGAGAGTGCGGACAATCGTGTACCAGTAAAAGTAGGCAAAGTTCGTGGAGGCTACGCCGAGCAGCGCACCTCCCATGCCGGCGTACAGACCAGACAAGCCCTCCTGGGCAAAAACTTTTCGTATCGCATCGAGTGCACTATCGTAGTGCTCGTCATCAGCAGGATTGGCGCCATCTGCGGTTGGAGAGCGCTTGACCTGGACTTGTAACCGCGTCTTGATCCTGGGGAATGCGTTAGCGTGTGCCTCAAGACAGCAAGAGGGCACGTTGGCAGAGATACGCACAAATCCAATGGGTAAACAAGAGTGTTTGCAATGACTGCGCCGGCAGCGCCGGCAACAGCATTACCCCATGGCGGTAGGGTCTCTACTTTGGACTGTCCGCCCATGGCAGCGGTTGTGGGAAGCGGTTATCGGAGAGATGGCTCAAGCACTGTGCTGACGGGCAGAGCACGCAATCGGCTATGGGAAGTGGTGGTGTTGTTGGAGTGTAGTTGCAGTTATCTCATGGCAGAGCGGCCAAGTAAAGATTCAAGATGGCAGCATCGGAGGTGTAGAAAAAGTGGGCAAGGGACGATTGTGACGGTCCGCAACGTGATAGCGCGGTCGCAGGCATGGATGGCTGACCTCTCCCGAGGTTCCAGAGGCCGAGGTTCAGTCTCGGGCCCATGTATGACGACACACTAGAGGCGTCTGCAGCGTAACCTCTTATTGGGCCTGGAGTTGACAAGTCCAGACGCTATTACTAGAACAGTAAAAAAAAGTGAATCGTTTTGGAGGTTGCGAAAGAGAAAAAAAGACATCGTCTCCTGCCTACCGCCAATTGTTCGTGTCTGGCTCACATGGCAGTCGCGACTTTGTTCGGGCAGGAGCGTGCGTCGCGCTAAACCTTGTAACTCTCCGGGCAACAACACCACAACACCGTCATCGTTTCTGGCTTACCTCTGACCTCAAACCCCGGTGAGTTTATCGGCATGACTCACTACAGATAGTCTCGTATTCTCCGTGCCGTATTGATCAAATCCCTGCTCCCTTGCTCCGTTTTGTGCTTTTCATCATGGCAGACCGGGCCGCTCAGCTTGAGGCTTGCAAAGCTGCTGCAAGCGTATGTGATATCGCAGCCAGTCCTCCCACTATAACAGTGACCCTTGAACGGCGCCGCTTACTGATGTGCGGCTCTCTAGAAATACCGCTCTCAACTGGATACGGCTGCTACTAAAGATGAGGCTCTCACTTTAGCCATTAGCGCAGCTGAGAATCTCATGAAAGCGCTCAAGTTGGCGTCAAACCAAGACGAGAAGAAACTGCTCAAAGCACAGTGTGGCGAAATCATGAATGTTGCCGACCGCATCAAGAAGACTGCAACGTGGACACAATCTGCGAAGCCACAGTCAAATGACTCCAAAAGCCACCACATTGGCCAGTGGGCCACGCAAGTCGCAGTAGCAGCAGATTCATCATCGGCTTTCCAAGACACTACCATACAGTCAAGCTCTTCTCGTCATGGGATTCCCTCGGCCTCAACGCCCGATGCGTCGTCGTACCAAAATAGCCCCAATATCAACACCAGTAACGCCTTTGATGTTGACAGTGCATCTAACCTAAGTCTAAAGTCGTCCTCGCAACCCTATCCTGCCAGCACGCTTTCTCACTCAACACTACCCAATGTAAGTGAAGCTGCTCCATCACGAGTGGCAGCCTCCCATCCCCAGATATATAGGTTGCGTGAGCCGGTGTCAAGCAGGCAACTCTCCAAGAGGGAGGAAATCATCTTACTAAAAGCCTCCATGGTCAATGGCTTCAAATTTCCACCCTGGACCAAGGAGCCATCCGCGGACGAGTTCGCTTCACGTCATGGGGATGGCGATTTTATTGACATGGGCGAGCTCAGTCTCTCTCCATACCAACAGCAATTCTTCCTGGACTGGCTGCGGGCGAAAGAAGCTGTACCACCGCCTTCTCTATCCTCCGATAGCACAGAGAGCGCCGGACCTTCAATGTCCAGTTCGAAACCTCTGGATCTCGTACAGGATGCGGCTTCAGATTGTTCGGTGGTCACAAGTCTTTGTGCTGGTATTGCTCGCTCAGAGCGTGGGCATGAACAGGTCCGTCTTCTAGACCCAAGGCAGGTTTGGTATTGACCATTATAGATTCTCACCAACAAGCTATATCCGTTTGATAAACAGCGTGGAAAACCAGTGCCATCGTCAAATGGCAAATATGTTGTGCGACTCAACTTCAACGGTTGTTGGAGAAAAGTTGTCATCGACGACCGACTGCCTGTTTCAAAAACCCACCGGGTGCTTCACGTCATTGACCGACGCAATCCAGCCTTGTTATGGCCAGCACTACTCGAGAAGGCCTATCTCAAAGTCCGTGGCGGTTACGACTTCCCCGGTAGTAACTCATGTGGTGACCTATGGGCAATGACTGGCTGGATCCCGGAACAAGTCTTCCTACAAGAGTATGCTATATGTATTCTTAGACTTGCTCTGAGGCAAGCTAACTGATTTTCAGAACGGACACAGTCCCTGACCAGTTATGGAAGCGCATCTACAATGCTTTCATGTACGGAGACGTTTTGGTCACTGCAGGCACAGGCAAGATGTCAACTAAGCAAGAGCGTGAATTTGGACTCGAGGGTCAGCACAGCTATGTCATACTTGACATGAAGGAGACGGACCGCGACCGGCTGTTGCTCGTCAAAAATCCATGGATCGAAGGTAAGGGCTGGCGTGGGCCTCGTCCATCTGCCGTGGCTGCCATGGATAACTCTACCACCGGAGAGCCCAATACCAGTGTAGAGGTTTATCACAGGGACAGCGTTCCGACACAGGATCGACCTCACCCAACAACGTTCTGGATAGGGCTTGAGCAGGTCATACAACATTTTGAGAGTCTATATCTCAACTGGAATCCGGGACTCTTTCGTTATCGTCAAGATATTCATTTCGAGTGGGACATCAATGCGTCAACACCAGCCGGATGCATAGTCAACAATCCACAGTTTGCCTTTACATCCAAAGGTGCTGGGCCCGTCTGGCTGCTTTTGAGCCGCCATTTCCGGGATACGCAAGAAACCACAAAGGAAGACTCGGACGTATTCAACGATGGCAGTGTTCGCCATGACACTCAATTTGGCGGAAGCGGAGAGGCGCCAAAGGGTTACATGAGCATGTATATCTGTACTGGACATGGAGAGCGGATTTACATCAAAGACACGTACCTAGAATCAAGCGACTACGTGACGACACCTCAATGCCTACTCCGCAGCGACATGGATGCCAACACGACGTACACGGTGGTGATTGACCAGGACGACTTGCCCCGGTCAAAGTACACATTTTCGCTGTCGGCATTTGCCAATACCCCCATGACACTTGAGCCAGCGACACAACGACTGCCGTTACAAGAGATTCAAACCGGAGCTTGGACAAGACAGACGGCAGGCGGCAGCACAGACTCGCCCAAGTACTTTGACAATCCTCAATACTCACTCCATGTGCACGAACGCGGCTCACTAGCGATTCTGCTAACGAGTACAAACCACGAACATCCTTTGCACGTCAAACTTGCGTTTGGACACGGGAAGAGACTGTATCGGCTGCAAAGCCGGGATGTGCTTGCAGACTCGGGTAACCACCGCAGTGGATGTGTTTTTGCCCAGATCAAGGATGTTCAGCCGGGATACTATACCATCATATGTTCGCTATTTGAAGCGGGACTGACTGGGGACTATACACTGCGAGTCGACAGCAGCAGTCAGGTAGGGCTGACGCCGATAGCGCGGGACGGAGCAGGACTGCTCTCGATGAAGCTTGCTCCAGCGTGTTTTGGCGCACATGTACACAAGGTGGCTGCACCAATTCGTCTGCATCGGTTGGCATCATATACAATTATTGCGCGGTTCTTGAAGGCAACAAGCCCTCGAGCAATGGATCTGGGCAAGCTAGCGCGCAGCCCGCTGCGGCTGAGCGTTGAACTGGGACGGGGTCCAGAGCGCAGAATCATCATTGCTAGCGAGCAGGGGGAGTATGCAGACTCAGCCACGGTTCGGTCCGAGAGCGTCGACATTGATCCGATGGATTGTAGGCAGGGGGATGTGTGGCTGGTGTTGGACAGGTTATCGGGCCCTAGCGGACCAGTGGAGGAGTGGTACGACGTGGAAATGTATGTCAACACTCCCCAGGCGTGTGAGATTGGGGTTTGGCGAGACTGGGACGACTGATGAGACTTGTGCGAGGGCGCGCGGTGCTAGTGGGTGGGTGACCGTCTGCATTGCCGATCTCTTTGGTCAGACGTTAGCCCCATGTGGGCAGGTTGAAGGTCAGGATACGTTATCACTCGAAGAGTAGCGGATATGGGTGGGAAACGTGTGTGGCGAGCCCTCACACGCCTCATGGAACTGTGAAGACGCCACAGTGCGGTGAAACATGGTAGGGGGCGGTGGACGGCGAGTGTAGATCCAATCAAGGGGTGCACGATCTGACAGTGCATGACCCTATTGCATGTTTCGTCTTGCCGCAGACCGCATGATGGACGATAACGGCGCGCCAAGCGCTGCAAAGCGGACCGGCAACCGTGTGACCACGGCGCTTGTTCAGGCCGTGTATGCGAGCATGATGGTGTTGATGGGAGTTGCAGTGTGTATGTTTGTGTACGCCCGAGTGTGTAGAGAGCGTGTGAGGGTGCAAGTGTAGCGCACCAAGGGCAAGTGGCGTCTTCTCCACGGGTGGCTAGGCCCCTACCCCGCCGCAGCAAGGTTCAAGGCTATCGGCTGCGCTACGTCAGTCAGTTCCTCCGCGCGCGCGCTAACACTAAGAACATTGCAAAAGCGCACCGCCTCAACACCAAACCCCCAACCACATCCCGACCCTTCTCCGCAATACTGCTCTGGCCTCTCTCCCCGCCCGAGACCACTCATCTTGACGACCACACATACATATACACGCCAAACTGCCATGGCGGACCTCGCCCCTGAGAAGGCCCAGTCGGCCTCGGCACCCGCGTCTACCCTCGACTCTGGCGACAATTCCCGGGCGCCTACTCCTTCAAATGCCGCCGCAGAAAAGGCTCCCGATGACAGCTCCAAGTTCAAGACGTTTTTGGGCATATTGAGGAGGTAACGTTGCACCGCCTAGCCACTGTGCTCCCTCAGAAAGCTGACTGTCTGCTGGCTGTAGGTTCATTGGCGTCTCCGACCTCGCTGCCGTCCGATTCTCTCTTCCCGCACAACTCCTCGAGCCCCGACCAAACTTGGGTATGTAGACTGGATGGTTGGCTGCGATACACAAGATCTGACGGGATCACAGAGTACTGGCACTACTTGGACAGGCCCGACACATTCATCAGGTCAGTGCAGCTTGCATGCTCCCATCCAGAGAAGCCACTGACTCGTGCAGCATCGGAGACTCAGATGACGATCTTGGCCGCATGCTGGGATGCCTGCGCTTCTGGTTTACCAAGGACTTGGTATGGTGCACCTACAAATCCCGCCGACATAGCTGACACTGGCGCAGAAATACGTCAAGGGCAAGCCATGCAAGCCCTACAACTCTACCTTGGGCGAATTCTTCAGGGTATGTGGCTGGGATAGCTTCGGATGAAGCCGCTTGCTAACCCTTGCAGTGTAACTGGAAAATCGAAGACACACATCCCACGCTCAAGACGCCCAACTCGGCTCCCACAAGCGCTGCCAGTAGCACCAAAGGCAGTGGCAAGAAGGTGACCGTCTCCTACCTTACCGAACAGACATCACATCACCCCCCGGTTTCGGCTTTCTACGTCGATTGCCCGGAGAAAGGAATTAGCGCGCGAGGATATGATCAGATAAGCGCAAAGTTTACTGGTACGAGCGTGCGTGTTGCAGCTGGTGCTCACAACTTGGGAATCTTCATCACCCTGAAGAACCGCGACAACGAGGAATACCAACTCACCCATCCAGCGGCTTACCTGGGAGGTATCCTACGAGGTATGTGCTCGCCGCTAGAATTGGCGCCGACCGACTGACCGGATGAATAGGCTCCTTGAACGTCTCCGTCGCCGACAGCTGCTTCATCACCTGCCCAAAGACCGGATTGAAGGTCATCCTAGAGTACCAGGAAGAAGGCTGGCTCGGCCGGTCCCAAAATAAGGTCATGGGAGTCATCTTCAAGTATGACCCAAATAACGACACCATAACAAAGATCAAGGATGTTTCAGACAAAGACGTTCTTGGCCGGATAGAGGGCAGCTGGCAAGACAAGGTTTACTACACTCTCGGAAGCAAGCCCTTTTCCAAGGTCTCAGTAAGTACACTGAATAGAGATTTGGCTGTCAGCTCTTAACACTTGAGCAGGAGAAGAATCTCATCATCGACCTCAACCCACTCGACCCCGTCGCCAAGATTGTACCGCCGATTGAGAAGCAACTTCCCAATGAGTCTCTCAAATTCTGGGAGGGTGTCACAAACGCCATAGTAGGCAGGCAATATAGCGTGGCTACCACCCTGAAGACCGAGATTGAAGAGAAGCAACGGCAAAAGGCTGCGGAGCGCAAGGCAGCCGACAAGGAGTGGCAGCCGCGATTCTTCACTGGAGCCGTTACGCCTATTGGAAAGCCGGACCTTACCAAAGATGGTGAGGAGGCGCTCAAAGGTCTCCACGAGGAAAACTATGACCTCCCGCCAAATCAAGAATATGGTGCTTTTTAAGCGCTATTTCCTATACCAATTTGCATTTGCGGATGACGGGCGCGAACTAGACTTTGAATACCACGTCCGCTACCTTGTCCAATACGATCGCGTACGAAGCACGCCACCCTCGTCTGGGATATTACCTCACATACTGGGAACGCTCTTTGTTGGTTAGAGAGGAGCATGGCTTTGTTGATGGCGTTACACATCTATTCTATACTTACCAAGGGGGCCTCGCAATCATGTGTCTTTTTGTCACGATTATTTACGAATAGATTTCTAGACTGCCTGCCTAAAATAGGCTTTACTGTCTTCATACCCTTTCAGCTGGGGATGCTGATTTTGAAAAAAAAAGATACCCAAAGCAACATTAAGTCCACACGCAACAATCGCCTACAATATTTATGGAGTTATACTGATTTCAAGGTTTCGGCTGGAAATTGAAATCCCAATGAAGGGTAACTATAAGAAATATCTATTAGGATGGTATGTATACCATGTGCTGTTTGTCTATTACTATCTGATTAGTATCACTTGACCTCCGTCTCCTTGGCGCCGTAATCCTTTCTCTCTTCTCTAATGGCCCCCATCCCTGATATCCATACTCCCAGCCTTTCTGACGAAAAAAAAAACATCAACATCCAACAACAACCCCAACATCATCAATCGCAACACTCCATCCTCCATCCCCCTCAGCCCCATACCCCTGTACCGTAACCGCAATCGTATGTCCCACTCCACCCGCCCCAACATCCTGCACAACGACCCTCCCCCCAATCCTCACCCACTCCTCCTGTCCCTCGCCCACCTCAACCCCACCCCCACAACTCCCCCCATCAAGAAAAACCTCAACCCTCGCCTTCGCCTTTCCTCCCCTTGCCGCACGAACCCACGCATAACACTCCACCGTCCCTCCAACCGGCGCTTCAATATACGACTGCGACAGCGTAAGCGTAGATAAGATATCCGCGCTGCTGTTGCATGAGGCGAGGTATGCGGTTGCGCTGTTGTGGCCCCCTGGGTTGTCGCGTGTGAGGCTGCGGGAAGAGAAGGAGCCTGTGGCTAGGGAGAGCCAGGGGGACAGGTCTTGGGGGTCGGATTCGAAGGAGGGGTTTTGGAGGAGGTTGGTCGGGGTGCAGGAGTTTGAGAAGGGGAGGGGGGAAGCGAAGATGGGTGTTGTGGTGGAGGTGAGGAGGAGGGTTGGTAGGAGGAGCATGGTTGGTAGTGGTGTTGGGTGGTTTTGAGTGTGTTGATGTGAGGTGTTGGAGTCCGCCTTCGTTTCCTCTTTTTTTTTTCCAGGTCGAGAGTCGAAAATATGATTGTGCCGGCGAAGTAGTTGGGGTTGAGAAATGGTTGTGTTAGTAGGTCGCGCTCGTGGAACGTGTGACAAGTAAAGCGCAGCCAGCCGAGTTGTCCTTTGTAGCCTGAAATTGTTTGTTTTTGCCGAATAGTAGAAGAAGAATGGTATCCGAGAGTCGTTTGTGTTGTACAAATAATAGTACAAATGTAAGGAAAATCCCCGGGTGACGTCTTCGTTACTAGCCTAGTTTCCTCGCGGTCACCTGTTGTCGCAACTTCTCCATGTGCCGCGTCCGCGTGAGAGACAGGGAGAGAAAACCACGAGGTGTTGAAGATGACGGAATGAGAAAAAGTAAAAGAGAGGGAAGAGTCTGGTTTAGATGCCAAATGCAAGGTAGTGATCTGACGTCTAGGTCTATTCTAGAAAGAGAAACAATAGGGAAAGAGGAAAGAGGAATAGTGAAAGAAACGGATAGCAGCAATGTCAAAAAACAAAACAAAATCTTGATACCTACACTCGTAAATACCACACACAACACATCCCTACCCTCTCCTTTTTCCTTTCCTTCTCTCCCGTCTATCATACCCTATCTAACAGTACACAACCACACAAACTCCCCAATCAACCCCCAACCCACCTACATCCCCTCCATCCCCCATACCAAAAACAGCCAAACAACCCGACACTCAAAAGGGGTCTACGGGATACTTGAAACAACAATCCTCCCCTCCGCCAACAAATCCCAACCCAGCACATAGCTCTCAGCCCCAATCCACCAACCCCATCCACACACATGCCAGCCCGGCATCTCGCAAGCTCGCCTGGCTCGGCACTCGCAAGTGTAGCGTCGGGGGGCGGCGCACGTACCCCGTGTGCGTGGGAGCCAATAGCGGGGCTGCCGTGGCTTTTTCGCTGGATAAGCGAGATTTATGGGCAAGGGGGATGGGACGAATGGGAT
>JAODYD010000009.1:805144-953581 GCA_026262445.1 Bipolaris bicolor | reverse complement strand
GCACTATCTTTCAGAGGATTGGGGGTCAGAGGCGAAGGATGGGTGCGGATGTTCGGAGGTTTTTTTTTGTTGTGTGGCTGATGGGGGTGGGAAAGGGGGGAGGAGGAGGAGGAGGAGGTTAATGGTGGGGTGTGGGTTGTGGTGGTACAAGAACGTGCATGGTAGGGATAAAGGAAGAAGCGCAATCATCGGACTTTGTGTCATTGAAGGGTTTGAAGAAGGTAAGGCTAGATATATACAGCTGAAATAGTTTGAAGAAGAAAAAAAAATAATCGCGAGGCATCTCGAATATGTACACCGTTTCCATCGTTACCGCTCGTATAAACGTTGTTTTAGTTTGTTTGTGGTTTGTTGTGTCTCTCAATCAGAAGAATTTAAACCAAAAAAGGGGTGGAATTTCCGTGCGGGAAATAAAAAGACCTTGGTTGGTATTGTTCATTTCTGATTTAATAAGCGTTGGCGGACCACTGGTTGACGGTGAACTTGGCGGGGCCACCGGTGAAGGCCTCGGTACCGAACTGGTAGGCTATCATGACTGTTAGCATCATCATCATCACCACCAACTCATCACTTGGAAAAACTTACTAATGAGGTTCTGGCTGTTGATGGGGAAACCCTTGTTGTTGGCGAGGTACTGGAAGAAGTCCTTCATGCTAGCCTTGAAGTTGTAGATGGGGCCTGAAGGAGTGACGAAGCTGTAGACCTTCATGTTGCCGTTGAGGCCGTAGAAGAGCTCCCATTGGCGGCCGGCGACGTTGACCATCCCTTGCGAGGATCCAATGGGGTACACATCGTACCTGCCGAGCCTATAATCCTCAAACGTTAGTATATGTAATAGTGAAGAGCGGGAAAGTTGGATGATGATGTAAGACGTACCAGACCATGAGCTCGTAGTCACCGCTGCTGGTGGGGTGGTTGACGTTTGCAGAGGTGAAGAGATCGTAGGCAACATTGCAGCGGATGTTGGAGGTGTCGTAGACCCAGTAGGCCTCGGTCTCGAGGTTGTTGTACTGGCTGACGGGCTTCTTGGCGATTTGACGGCCAGAGTAGACGTAGCTCTTGACGTTGTCACGGCCACCCTGCCACTGCCAGTTGGAGGTCCACTTGGCACCAGTCTGGCTCACGCTGTTGACGTAGGTGCATTGAGATCCAGAGGTGGCTGAGCTGCGGCCCCAGATGTTGTTGTTCAGCTCGTAGCCGTTGCTGGAGTAGTACTCAAAGTCCTTGCAGAGGGTGGCTTGCTGAGCGGCCGTGAGGGAGGCCAGAGCACCGAGAATGAACGATACAACCTTCATGATGGGCGGTTTGTGGTCGACGGTTGATTGGCTTGGGAAGATTGGCTGTTGTGATGCGTGCTGTTTTCCCTGTGCGTATCCTCGACCTTTTGTACTTCTCCATAGTTGCCTTCACGACTCCACATGGTCCAGGATCATGACTTTAGACGGTGGGGAAAACTTCAGTGGGTCCTCATATAATTCAGTCCTCCCTCAGTCGCGATGCTTCCCTAGATTCCGACGCGTCTCCAGAAGCGACCGCTCGAACAAGTTCTATCCCCAGCCTCATGGGGCGACCAACTACTCATGTGAGCAGGTCCTGGACGGAGAATTTAATATGAATCGCCAATCATGTGTCGCGTCGCTAACCCACTTGTATTGCCTGCATCGGCGAATTTGTCTCCGCTCGAACAACGGCCTGGGAAACAACAGGTAATATCCTGGATATCTGCCGTCGTGTTCTCCCGACTACCGGGCGTTGTTCTGAATACGCTCAAGTTCCAGAAACATACCCCACAATTCTACGACCGTGCTGACATGATGGTTTCCATGTTTTTCCTGTTTCGGCAAGATTCCAGTACCTCACACGTGGGCCGGGGACGATCTGCTCTTCACGTCTAGCTGTTTTCCAAGCTTCTAGAGTCATGTTCCTGGTTGTTCAATGTTCCAAGGACCGGAAGCGTTCCCGATTTTCCTGCTTCTCAGTCGCGGTGGAAGAGGACGGATCGGACTGTGATACCATTCAGAGCAGTAGCTCTCTCCTGGGAGTATTGGAGGGTAAGCAGGAGGGCAGCACAGATGCAAAGTCCCGGTAGTTGAAAGCAAAGCCATATGTGAGATGATCCTATCTGATATGCGGTGGACGCAAGAGTGGGGAGAGCGTTGTCACGAGGACCTAGCAAAATAGATGAAACTGATCCTTCTAGGCGCAACGGGGGTGCGGGATTGGCCGCACGTCGATGCAGGAACCCCTACGTACCTTAATATCGAACAAGATATAGAGTGGCAATGCCATTAATTCTTTGAGTATCTCCTGCACTGCAAAGGCAGTTTACCAGCTCTCGGAAAGCTCGCTCTGATGTCGCATCCGCCAAGGCAGCGGCCCGGGTTCGGTGCGGGGGTCAGCACTACCCCAGTAATAAAGTATATCGTCACCCGCGTTGTATCATCTGACAATGTAACTACCTAGACATACTAGTCTTTTCTTCGCTGCCGTGTTAATCCGTCGTGAATGCTATTCTTCGACCGCAGGAAAAACTCCGCGTCACTAATGGGTCGGTGCCGAAATGAGTATCGTAGCCGCCTGAAAGACGTTGGAATCTGCAAGTACAACTCTGCAATCCTAGTATGCCGGGGGGCGTTTCACGTACAGCCTCTTAAATGATTGTTGAACCACCGGTATTTGCATTAGTTTCTCCGCATGCCAGCCCTCCATGATATAAACCTTGTTTGCAAAGGAACATTGAGCACTTTGCGTATAATGAATCATTTTTATCACTATCATAAGCACCCCCAAGCTTTTAAATTTAGATTTCTTCTCTCTTCCAAGGTTCGGTATTTTCGCCTTATCTGGCGGGACGGTGAGGTGATCTCAATCCCGAATGGCGGACCCACTCTTGTGCGTTGAAACATGTTTACTCCAATCTAGACTCGCTTGGTGAAGGTGTAGAGAGATGGCTGGCTAGAGCTACGACCGACTTGTCTCGACCCACTCTATTGCTTCGTATTCGCACCGGTTTTTGTTCACTTTCGATCTTAGTAATGATTGGACCAAGCTTTTTTGAGTATTTCCAGCCCTGCACGTATACTTGACGCGCTGATTGCGACTAACAATCTTAATTCGACGTCTTCTGGTTGATATATGAATATACTTGCAGATCATGTGATTTGGCCAAATTTGTAGCTGGGTAGATGGGATCACTCTCTTGTCGTGGTATTGAGCTCAAGTCGCTGAGAACAACACTTATGGCTATATCTCAAGGTGCAGCAGCAGCAAACCACTGTTCTAATGTTGAGTAACCTCTACGCAAGGCTTACTAACCGAAATCGTACCACTCGTATCTACAAATTACATCTGAGCAACGCTCATCACGGCCCGTCTGACACGAAATGCTTCAATCTGAGGTAGGCTAGTGGGAACCTAGCCGAGATGGGCTGCAATGATATTAAGCTCGCACCACTTCTTCTATTGAGGCCAAGCTTTCCACGATACGAGCGTGATGTCTTTTGCACAATTTGCTCATGCACACTCAGATAGATAAAATGTAATCTATATCCGAGAGTCGTCCTTGTTGTTCGAATTGTAGGATTTGTAGGAGGCAACATTCCGGCATGTCTGGAATGAATGATGGCGTTGGAAGCACAGTCATACGACTATCGGGGTCAGTACATGGAGTTTCTTGTGGGTTGTATGGCGTCTGTTTTAGATGGTCTGGCCCTCAGGAGATGCCCTGTTGTGTCCAACATTCAGTTCAAGCTCAACTCAAGATACTGGGAAGCTTACACAGAAGTATTGTTTTGTCTGACCATTGTCTTCACTGTAGCATCTCTATGTCTGCTCCAGGTTCCGACTTACAACCAATCAAGAACCCTCCATCTCAAAACAACCCCTCATCTACAATACTATCGTCTCTAATAACTTATCCTTGGCCCTTACCCGAGAAATACCCTCCCAACACCTTTGCCCCTATCCTCCATATCACCTGAGTGCGGAACTGCTACGGTGCTATTATCAACAGGTTTACATACATGTATCGTAACCTGGTTATAGTAGAAGACCCCAGGCGTTATTTGGCCTGTGTGTACACTTTGGAGTTCTTGTAATTGACTGGCGTGATATATCTATGTATCCTATCCAGAGTCGTAATGGGGATATGGAATGCGTCTGCCTTGACGACAGTAATGTTGCGCTTACGTTCTTTGTGGCAAGGTCGCTTGTCCGCCGGCATTGCTTGTCTTTGCGTTGAACATCTTATACCCCGAGACGCTGTCGTACCGTTTGTAATAATGGACGCCTGTCAGGGTTTTCCCAGTGGGTGTTTAATACTGGAATTGGGTTATACTATTCCCTGTACATCCTAGGGCTATTATTTTGGGTCTTGTTGTTGGGGATGGGGGATGTGTTTAGGTTGGCATAAGTATCTCTTGTCGCATCTAGTATATTCGAAATCTGTATTAGATGTTTGTCATTGTTAACCTCACCTCTGACCTTGACTGCAAGTTCTGTTCCTGTCTCTTAGCTATGATAGGCTTTTGCAGATATCGTAAAGTAGGCCAGAGGCTTGTGACAAATGAACGAATGATAGAAAAGCCTGCTTTTCCGCACGAGAATTTCTACAACGAACTGGGATTGAAAGACCGCCCCTATTATAAAGTTTGGTCATTTGAACGTGATCCTATTTTGCCGATCCAAGCCAAGCCCTTTGTTCATGAACCTTTTTTTTCTATTTGAGTAGTCCACCTGTGTCCTTACGTATTGAACTTGTGTTTAGCAGGTTGAAAGCAAGACTGGATACAGGAGACTTTGATAAAAAGGGCTCATTAGTCTGGTCATATCAAACGACTATCAACTTGGATGACCTCTTTCGATAATTTTACAAAACGAGCTTCCTAGTGTACTCAGAGGGTCCACTGTGCATAGGTAGGAGGCGTATTGGCACTTCGTGAAAGTCCTTTGCTATTGATCTGATCTCTTAATCAGAAACTTTCTGATATTGATTCAGCCAGGACGTGAAATAAATCACGGATATTCCTGTGTCGCATGTTGCTAGAGTGGAAACTAAACATGAAGTCTCTCATAGCCTCTCAGTGCATGTACAGGCAACTGGTCGATTTCCTTGTAGTCCAGCAGAGTGGCAAAATATGAGGAGAAAACACTACTCATGTAGTTTTTTGAAACAGGCTTTGTCGAAATCTGGCCGACACTTGAAGGCAGCTGCCGCATTTATATATACATGTACTGAATCACGGTGGGTGGCTTTTCGGCGTCAGTTTTCCCTAAGCGATGCAAGTCAACAGTAACGGAAAGATCGTCTAGGCCGAGTCTTCCTAAAGCAGTTGTAAGACCTGAGTCACATCGGTCGGACGATTGAAAAAGGTACGCGAGAGGACTGCGTGTACTAGCGCATTCCGCGGGTTTGAAACACCATGAAACATCTTGGAAGACTTTGGAAGGAGTAGGATCTTCAAATGGAAGAACCGGGAGGCGCGGAAGCGGTATTACACAGCAAAAAAAAAGTTTCAAGGCTCATCTCCCCACTACGGAAAGTGCCCGCCACGGATGTCAGAAAATCCTGCTAGATTGTGGTTACAGGTGTGACCGAATGGTGCTAGTAGGTTTACTCAGATGGAATAGTAGTGCCGGATACGCGCTCTTGGGACTGGATTTTAGTGATTGGCGACGTGACCATACAGGCCCTCTGACTAGTTACTCGGGGGGTCCGTATCAGGAATTGTTCTAGGTGTCGACTCAGAATGCCTCAAAAACTCCTTTGGTTTATGGTAATTTGAGAGGATACCTAGGTACATAAATGGTCTTCTAGATAGACACACGACCAGGACCAATTTTCATTGACCTGTGGGCGAGTACGCGCTTCTTCCAAATCTTAGACCTGAACAGCCACTTTTACCCAAATGCACATTTGCATCACCAAAACAAGTTCCAAGGCGCGTGAAACTACAGTGTATAGTGGACGAATGTATTTAGATTAATACCAAGACATAAGAAGATAATGCAAAGAAGCTGCCAAGAAGCAGCACGTTTCACGCAGACCCACTGTTGCGAGCACAGCCCTGGCAGCAATTCAGTCGAAGTGGCCAAACGTCTATCTGAAACAAATGTTGTCGAGTTGGCGAATGGAAATGGTTAGTTTTAGCGGAGACACAAGTTTTGGGTTAGACTGGTGGCTGCCAAGCTACCGAGCTGTGGAGAAGCAATCCAACTTGGTATTGTCACATTGAGATTATCCCAGCGGGCTCTACCGCGTTTCTTCGACAGATCGTGACGATGCAGCCCCCTTTGGACAGGTACATAGTAGCACGTACCTGATTTGACTGGCTCTAACTACTAAACACACAAGTACATAAGCACAAACGACGGAATAGGCTTGGCAACGTTGCGTGTGCATTGCGCCCTTCCCTCGACTTACTTTCTTCCCTTTGACATGTATCATCTGTCAGCGCCTACGGCACGGCGAAATACCACAACAGCCATCCCGAAAGTATGTTCGGTGCCAATACAACTTGATACCTGCCTTCCAAGCCCGAGATGATATCTGGAATACCCACCGTTGCCCCATCGCCTTCCCCAGGGCGCCGCCACCACCAAGACTCTGCGTGGGCCTCCGTGTCAAAAGTAGTGGATGCCAACGACATTGTTAATGCGCACAAGAGATATTGACGTACATAAAAAAACAAGTATACGAGGCGTTCACATACTACGGCCCTCGATAGAGCCGTTGCTTGATTAATGGTAGTAATGATTTGCATTCATGATTTATGCACATAGGTTCGAGAACACAAGACGCAAAATTGTACGGACCTCGAGCAATCCATCATAAGGCGAACAAAGGCGATCGAAACATTGTGCACTAGACGCGTTCCGCCCAGACGGAGGAGGTCTTGGCTTCATCTGCACCGTTCACGATTCCCCCATGGCCCATTGACAGTCCAAACGGCGGGCTGTGACTCGTATCAGCGCTAGATGGCTGTTACCCGCAATGGCATTTGGATTAGCCGCCTCGTCCCTGTCGTCTTTTCTAGGCAGAGAAGCGGAGTAACCAATCATTTCCAAGCGACATGACTGATCTCTGGACCCGTACGCCTCTGTAACAAAAGAACTGAATAGTATAAGAAGTACCTATCCACCCCAAAGATGAAAGGGCACGCTTGACGCTCAACCTTCATTCATTCTACATATTCGATTCAGTCTTTGACTTGTTCGTTCTTTTCGACTTCTGCTTCGAATAGCCACTCTTTCGCAAGACAGGTTCTACACTCGACCAGCTCATCAGCCAACCGCCCCTATCCTCATCCAAAATGAAGTCCTTCATCTCTGCTCTCGCTTTCGCCGGTGCTGCCAGCGCCCACTGCACCATCTGGGGTGTTTCCGTCAACAACAAAGACCTTGGCTACGGCAACTCTCAGGGTGGATACATTGACACTCCCCCCAACAACTCTCCCGTCACCGATGTCACCTCCAAGGCGATGGAGTGCAACGTAGCCAACATCAAGGCGGCCAAGTCCATCTCTATCAACCCTGGTGATGAAGTCGCTGTAAGTATTTGCATGCCGCAGTTTCGGATGGAAGATGTGCTGACATGACCAGGTCCAATGGTTCCACAACGGTCCCGGACCCAGCGACCAGATCATTGATGGATCTCACAAGGGACCAATCAACGTCTACATGTCGAAGGCTGGATCTTCCATGTCATGGACCAAGATCGCTGAGGATGGATGGGACGGCAAGTCGTGGGCTGTCACCAAGCTCCGCGACGGCGCGTACAACGGAAAGAAGGGACAGCACACATTCAAGATGCCCAACGTTGCTGCCGGAGACTACGTCATCCGTCCTGAGATCATTGCTCTCCACGAGGGTAACAGGCCCTCGGGTGCCCAGTTCTACATGGGATGTGTAAGTTGGCTAGTTGCATGACGTGCTTAGTAACAGACGCTGACTTGAGATTGCAGATTCATGTCAAGGTTGGCGGATCCGCCAGCGGCTCTCTTCCTGCCGGTGTCTCGATCCCAGGATACGTCACCGCTACTACCCCTGGTGTCTTGTTCGACATCTACAACTCATTCCAGAGCTACCCCAACCCTGGTCCCAAGCTCTGGAGCGGTGCCGGTACCGCCACGGCTGCTGATGCTGCTCCTGCTGCCGGTGCCTCTCCATCTTCTGCTCCTGCTGCCGGTGCTCCTGCTGCCTCTCCTCCCTCTACTGAGGCTCCCTCTACTGAGGCTCCTTCCAGTGAGGCTCCCGCTGCCGAGGAACCCGAGGAGTGCACTGACGATTCTACAGAAGAGCCTGCTGAGGAGCCTGCTACTCCCGCCCCTGCTGCTCCCGCTGCCTCTGCTCCTGCCTCTGCTCCCGCTACCGGTGGTGCTGAGGCTCAGAAGTGGCACCAGTGCGGTGGTCAGGGCTACACAGGCGCAACTGCCTGCGTCTCAGGCACCACATGCACCAAGCAAAACGACTACTACCACCAATGTATCTAAATTGCTATGGTGGATGGCCATGCTTGACGAGTCCAGAGGGACGGGTAGTATCGGTGGGCGATATTTGTGGAGAAGTTTGGCTTGTAGAAGTTTGTGACTATTTGCTGGTGGTGTCAAGTGTCAAGTGGGCTCGGCCGCCTAGGGCCGGGCTTGCGCACCGCTGGTTTTCGATTCTAATGTACATACGTAAATTCCACGACGAATTGGACGAAAATGCCTCTTCGGATCAATGCCTGTGCCCTATTTTGACATGGACCTCATCATCTTAGTGTACCCACCTCTGCTGGGTAAGGACCAAGAGGCTCGTCAGTGGCCAGGGGGCTACGTGTCTAGAAGCCCCAGGTGCCACGCGTGAAGAGCTACGTCTCAGATCTAAGCTGACCGGCCAACTCGGCAATTGCATGACGGGCATCGGGGAGCGAGAGAGAGTGAGGCCGTGTTGCAAGGCTGTGGGTGCAGGCTGTGGGTGCAACGAGAAGCGTAGCATAAGCATGCCTCAGGCTGAGGGCCGTTGCCGGTGTTAGGAGTGGATGGAGAGCAGTCTAGACCCGACTGGGGCATGAGTGGATGCGATGGCGTGCGCGTGACTAAGCCGAGGTTATCCGCGCGCCCCGGCGTGCGTCCCCAACATTTGTTGCGCCGACACTCGGGGAAGCGTCCATCCACACTTACACCCACACATGCATCCATACGTACCTGACAGCTCATAATACCCCCAGCAGCCACCGCACAGCATGTCTTCCACTCGCTCATAACTCGCTCCTTTTACTTCCGTCCGCTCGAAACTACGCACCTTCCATCAACACTGCTATCATGGTAGCCCCTTCTTGCGCCTGGGTCCGCGTCGGACTGAGGCGCATCCCTAATGCCCCTTCTCGCAACACGACAAACACATCCAACTTCGAACGCGCCCGTCTACGAATTCACCTGTCCCATACCTCTCGCCGCTACAACAGCACCGGCTCAGACGGAGCCCAGGGTGCTGCTGCGACTGCGCGAACCATCCCCGGGCCCAGCTGGCTGTGGCTCGATCCCATTGTCGAACCCTTTCGGGCATACGGTCGCGTGCAACAACGGAGGCCATACATGACCCAATTGGTGTCTTCACTCATCATCTACTTCATCGGCGACTGCGTGGCCCAGAGCATCACCCAACCTGAGCCTTCCACCCAGCAGGAGCCGGTCGACGAGGCCGACGAGAAGGGCTGGGTGCAGCAATGGAGCGACGACCGTGACTGGACCCGTACCATGCGAGCCCTTTGCATTGGAGGACTGAGCGCCATCCCATCATACAGGTGGTTTCTGTGGTTGTCCAACAGCTTCAACTACCGGTCCAAGACGCTCTCTCTTACTATCAAGGTACGTTGCCATCCTCCCCTGGAGTGTATGCGCATGCAACAATGACTAACAAACACATCCAGGTCTTCATCAACCAAGCCTTCTTCACCCCACTATTCAACTCCTACTTCTTTGGCATGCAAACCCTCCTCTCTGGCGGCACCTTCCCCGAAATCATGGAGCGCATCCGCAACACAGTGCCCACCAGCTGGTGGAACAGCTGCAAAATCTGGCCCGCAGTCACGGCCTTTAGCTTCACCTACGTGCCCATCCAATACCGCAGCATCTTCGGCGGTGTCGTGGCAATCGGTTGGCAGACGTATCTTAACCTGCTCAACCAGCAAGCTGCTGCTGTAGAGGAATTGGAGCGTGCGGCCGGCAGCCACGTTGCACCACTCAGTGTCCGCTCGGTGCATGCTCATGCAGAACATGGCCAAGTCATGCAGAAATGCGTTGCTTAGACGTCATGCTTTTGTTTTAACGAGTGGGCCATTCCCGACGAAAAAAAACACGCACGCTTCCTGTTGCCGTGTTCGGAACTACCATCTCTCCTTCTTTTTTTTCACCGGTCGAGCCACTGGGCTTCCGCTTCCATTGATTAACTTTGGCTAATTCGCGTCGGAATTGGCCAGGCCCTTACAAACTTTATTTTTCGCTTTTCTTTTGTTTTGCAAAATCCCCATGGGCAGAGACTTTTTTTTTTCTCTCCGGAACCCGGGGGCAAGGAAGAGAGCGGGTGGAAAGAGGGGTTAAACTCCGCCCCTTCCGACTTTTTTTCTTCTACTACTACTACTATTTTTTTTGCATGATAGATGGGCGTTTTATGTTTTTGTTTTCTTTACTGCATTTGGCATTTGATACCACGAGCGCTCAGTCAAACTAGAAATGCGCCGATTATAACCTGTAGTTAGATGTTCTTACAACACTTTTGTATACAATTTTCATCTGAATTCAATCATATATCCTTTTTGGGAGCTTTCTCACGAGAGGTACACTTGGTCAAAGTTTAACTTTTCTTCGTTTTTTTTTTCTTTCTTTGATCTACCGCTACTTCTTTTGCTTTTCTTTCCTCTGTCTGCTAAGTAAAGAAGTTTATTTTAGTTTGGCTGAGAGCGAACGCCCTTCGGCTCGGAATTTACTACCGTACTTCGGGTTTCCCCTCCCTTCCCTCCTTTCACCCCCAGAGGGACTAACGAATTAAGACTTTATTGACTTTTACACTTAGCGGTGGAAGGAGGGCCAAGTAGACTAGTTGATGGGAAGCGAGACGTCATTTCCACACTTGTGTTGAGTCGGCTTGGAGTGATGTATGTGGTTTGGTTGCATAAAGTGATGTGTTGTGCTGTACTGTGCAACTTTGGTTTGGGCCGTTTCCCCAGGTGATGCTGGGCTACATCATCGGGAGGGGTTGGAAATGCTGGGGGTTTAGATGGTTCTCTGCCGACTCCATTTTTCTTGGGCTGCGCACTGTACGGTGCTTTGATGATGGGGAGGATCACGGAACTGTCGCGTGCTTGTTCCGGACTCAGGACCCATCTCATTCTTCTTCTTGCATAATAGCTTCGCACTGCTCCCTGAGCTCTTGTACACCAGCCACCCCCTTCCACTTATCCAGTATCGCACTAACCTCCTCCCACTCCTTTTCCGCCTCCTCTTCGCGCTCCTGGTCAACCAGTATCTGCAGCCGTCTTGGCGTGTCGAGCACCCACTTTACAGTCTCTTTCTGCTTCCGCTTCTTGTCTGCTTCTGCCCCGTCTTGTTCTCCCCGCATACTGATTCCCAATCCTTCTTGTTTTGGCTGGTGACTCTCGTGCAGCGACGACGACAGCGCCGCAGCTGTCTCGGCAATATGCGATATGGCAGGCCCAAGCGTGTGCGTGGTAGGTGCAAGAGGATCCATGTTGCCGCGCATGCGACGGATGGTGCTGGTAGCAGAAAGTAGTTTGGAGTAGTTGTCGTAGACTAGAGATTTGCGGTCGCTGTCAAGATTTCGGATTTCTATTCTCGTAATTAGTTGTCCGTTCTTTCTTTCGCCCTATGCTTGCGCTCAACCAACGTACGTGATATCAAGTCTGCTTCTACTTTCAACACGCCCTTGAGCCCCTCTCTTACAAGCAGGCTCTCCACATATGCTTCTGCGTTGAAGTCCGAGGCATCCAGCTCCGTAAGTGTCTCGTCTTCCTCGGGCCCCAATGGATTGGTCGTTGTTTCCTCGGATATCCTGACATCGGCGCCTACATCTTTGGGTGCGGGCTTGAGGCCATAGAATTCGCGCAGGGCGGCGCGGTTGCGGCGGGCGGGCTGCGGGGGTGGCCGGTGCGACGAGCTGCTGTCGATGGATGTGCGGGTTAATGAGGGGGTGCGGACGGATGAGCTGGGGCGGGGAGAGGCTATTGTCGACATATTGTTATATGTGCTGTAGGATTTGGGGGTTTAGGAGTGTTTAAAGTGTGTACGTTGAAGCTTCATGTCAAGGGCCGAGGAGAGCCCCACGTCATTCCAGTACGCGTCGCGTCGGCTACATACTACAACTGTTTCATACATGACTTTTGCATAAAACTCACAAACATACAAGATTCCAATCATGGCCGCTAGTATTGCAGCTGAACTAACCCAGCACCTCAATGCCCGCCATCTCTATCCTACAGCGGCATGGTTTGAGAGTTTTCTTTCTACCACCCGGCCAAATACACCACTGCCCGCATTAAAGCAGACATTACTTTTCCGTTTACTAGCGACCGACATCACAAAATCACTAAGTCAGCCGCCCAGCTCGGTGTTCCCCAGCGATGTGCTCAATGGAAATACACAGTCTCGCATCGTTCCTGGCCCTGTCGTCTGCCAAGTGCTCGACATTGAGGATATCGGACACTCGCGCTGGTCCCAAGTCGAAGCCATCGAGGCAAAAGAGCGGGGCGAGACGACCAAAGGAAGAGAAATTGTGCGTGTAGTCGAACAAGACAACGAAGCTGCTACCGAGGCTGCAGCGCCTGCGCAAAGTAAAGGTCCCTTCAAGCTTCTCCTTCAGGATGCCAAAGCCCTCAAGATGTACGCCATGGATCTAAGAGGCATCGATGGCCTCCACACAACCATGGCCATGGGTGCGAAAATGGTTTTGAAGGACTTTGATGTAAGAAGAGGAGTGATTATGCTCGAACCAGGCAATGTTCAGGTTCTCGGTGGGAAAATCGAGGCGCTCGACAAGGCTTGGAAGGAGGGGAGGAAGGAGCGGCTCAAGGCTGCTGCCACTTCGCTAGCACAAAACGCGGGGTGACGAGGCTATAAAACCACAGCCTGTTCTTCCGACAATCACGCCAGCTTCTCTTCAGGGTTAACCATCAGAAATGTTCTGTGAAACTTGTATCGGTGTTCTTCAGCACCGTCGTCATGTCATTAGCTCCGCAACAAGCCAAAGTGAGCTTCATGCTTGCGGCAAAACTCTACCATTTGTCGAGGTAGGTTAACAAATCACAAATGGTCAACGTAGGTTTTTGACAATATCATGACCAGTGTCTTCACCATTCAACGTGGAAATCATTGGTTATATCAGCAGAGAATGGGTGTCCTGTTTGCCGACCGATTTTCGACAGATATTCGGATTTTGAACGGAAATCATTGCATAATCTTGAATCTAATAACATTGGAAACACGAACGGTGACGCTCCACATCCAGAATTCATTACTTCTGCTCAGCTGATATTTGAGGTGATACCGGAATCGATCGTCTTTCTTATTCAATTTCACAGGGAACTGTTCCCCGAGCTTTCACACAGGGCAGGCATGTTCATGCTACAAAAGGATAATGGTCTGCTTCTCCTCCACATAATTAGTGCATATGCTGATCAAGCAGCAGGCGAATCGGAGTGTGATGTTTACGCAGAAGGCGACGTCACTGCTGACTATACCTCTTCTAATGCATCTTTTGAGCTGGCTTCCATGTGGCTGCGAGACTGCATTCAATCACACCCACGATGCAATTCCCACAAGGATGGCACACCATGGTATCCAACGCGTCTTTTGCATCTAGTTGAGTCTGACGGAAAGGAAGGCTCCGTGCGGCTCATACGCACAGCGGAGACGTCACCCAATGAACGTTATGCTACTTTGAGTCACCGCTGGGGCAATGCAAGGCCTCTTCAACTTACAAAGTCAGCGGCGTCCGATCCAAATCACCTCTTTGTGGTGGCTGAGATGCCCAGAACGTTCCAGGAGGCCATACAAGTGTCCAAAAGACTCGGGATTCAATACCTGTGGATAGATTCCCTGTGCATTATTCAAGAGGGAGACAGTCTTCGCGATTGGTATTATGAAGCAGGTCTAATGGACAAGGTATACATGCATTCCTACCTCAACATTGCTGCTGCAGATGCAGACGACGGTACAGAAGGACTTTTCCGACACCACCCCTCATTACCTCTAGGTTGTCAGCGTGTTGCAGTCAATACAAAAGAATTTGGATCAGGACCAGGTTGCGCTGACTATTTAATGACGGACCTTATGCTGTGGCTACACAGCCTGGACAAGTCTCCTCTTCACAACCGTGGCTGGGTTTTTCAAGAACGCTTCCTGGCCCCGCGTAACCTTCATTTCTTCCGTGATCAGCTTTTCTTCGAATGCAACGAGCGCACCGTATGCGAGACATTTCCCAGAGGGCTCCCCAGCGTCATCACGAAACTTACGACTGCGTCTATAAAGTACAGGCTGGGGAAACCAGAATATCTCTCTATGTCACCCGATAGATATGAGGAGGCCTTGAGAAACCTTTGGTATAGTGATGTTGTTTCCCAGTATTCTCCTATGGACTTGTCGGTTTCAACCGATAAGTTGATAGCCCTTTCTGGTATAGCAAAATTCTTCATGGCTCATCTCAAAGATACATATGTAGCGGGTATGTGGCGTAATCAGTTGGAAGACTCGCTATTGTGGTCTGTTAGTCCTTCGGGCCTCCTTCCTCGTCCGTTGGTTTATCGATCGCCAACTTGGTCTTGGGCGTCAGTGGATGGACGCATACGTCCAAATCTGGATTGGGAGGATCGAGAGCTACTCATACATGTGGAGGATGTTGTACTATCCCACGCAACTGAGGATACTACAGGCGCAGTCACCGGAGGTTGGTTAGACCTACGTGGGGCTCTCAAACCAGTGAGGTTGTCCAAACCCGAAAGGCTTCAAACAGTACTGTGTGTGGCCTTTGATAGCACAGCTATCTCCCAAGAGACTGAAACCACTGAAGATGATTCCTCTTCAACGATATATTTCTTGCCAGACACTAAGCAGGACACTGACTGGGTTGAAGATAACACACAAAGGCGTCTATTCTTTACGCCATGTATAAAAGAAGACCCATCGGGGTGGGCTCATGGCCTTGTGCTTAAACTTGTGGACAAGGAAAAGACATTATTTGAGAGAATTGGGTTGATTTCGACTGATACGCCTGCTGAGAAGGAAATGATGTTGGCAGACTTGAGCGAAGACGCAAAGGCTCGCCTACCGTGTCTACGCTATGAAAATGGCCGGCATACCATCCGAATCATCTAGACTCGCATGAAGCCTTGGTCTTGTCCCGATCGACATGCCCAGTTGGTCAAGAAGGCTAGATCTCAGGGTCTCTTTCCAGATCGAGCTAGAACGACCTTGACAAGCGCTTGGCCCAAGACGGTGCCGTTGTTCAGGGTTCAAAAATCTGGATCTTAGCCACTGCTATGCGGGAGAAGCGGGGCGAGATGCATTTGCCAACCACTCAAGTCAAGTTGGCTCCCAAGCATCTCATCATACCAACACGCATCAGCCACGAGACGCCCAGACGCTCAGTCAGCCGGTGACGTAGCGCCACCTTGTTTGTATATTACTGCACCTTTGTCCCCCGCCACGGATGCAAGTTTGCTACGTCAGATTTACATGTCTAGACTATTATTCTTGGTCGACTGCTTTTGACCAATCAAAAACAATTATGGCTACTACAGATCAGAGCGCACAGTTTAGAGGTACGGTATCCTGTTTCATGCCACCCTTGCTGCTGTATTCAAGGGCCTCGCCGGAAGAAGAAACCACAAGTGATTGGTAATGAGGCGATAGCATGCTAACACATTGCAGAGCCACCAGTCGGAGCCCTTCCTGAAGCCACTAGCACCTTTTCATCACAATCCGATGTCAGTGCTCAATTTCGAGGTTCGTAACCCTTGTCCATGACTTCCAAATCCAGTGTGCCTTCGTCGACTTTGTCGCTTCCCAATATAGCCTTGGACGGGTTACTTATGCATGTCTGTAGAACCGGTCACCTCCCATTCTTCTACCGACTCGTCCGCGACAGATGATTCGATCAACGATGGCCATGCAGATCATAAACCCGTAGGCGAGAAGATCAAGAATGTATTGAAGAAACCTTTTTCATCGTCGTCGTCGTCATCAGGTGGTTCAAACAAGCTTGGGGAGAGGAAGATTACGTCTCCTGAGATGGAGGCTGCAAAAGAAGTGCTTACGGCCAAGGACTTGAGGTCGCCGTAGTAAGTGGTGGTGGGGTGAACAACAACCAACCGAGATGCATAATTTTGTGGATGCAGGTACATACACGTGGGTTCAGCTGCGGAGTGCCACGATGGCTCATTTTTTTTTACACTTTCTTTTTCTACTTTTTTTCCAATAGCGCGGTACCAATCATGAAGCAAATAAATCGTATCATTCTTAGGGCTGATGTGCTGTGAAAAGCAAAACTTACCCAGACTCCTGTGGCGGTCTTGGTTGGTTATTCAGGTTAGGGCTACTTTGTAATATGTCCTTTCAGCTGACAGGTATGGTCTGGCATGTGAAACGTTTCGTCTCTGCAGTGATGGATGAGTGGACATAGAGAGATATGACCATGAACCATAGAATGCAATGAAGACGACAGTGATGGAGAAGTAAAATATAATTTGATAAATAAATACATAAAAGGCCATGATTGACATGATAACAACCACATTCCCTCACTATACCCCCTTTCAAACCACAAGAGTCTGCATGAAATCAACATATTCATACCCATCATAGACTCACTACCCCCCCCCCCCCTCCCCCCTAACGAACCACCAATCTACGAAATAACCGTCTGATTAAGATACAAATCACACGTATGCGGATTCTGGAGACAATACTTGGGCATAAGAGTCGTCGCCTGAACCCCATTCGCAACAAGGTACTCCCTAAAGTTCAAAATGCGCTGGGTCAACTCGGTAGTCCTCTTCTTGCCGTCTTTATCCCGATTTCCGGACCAGACAAGTTCAGCAAGGGCGGCAGCACGGGGCCAGATTTTCTGAGAAATGACGACGGAATCGACTTGTTCGCCGAACAAGGGCGCAATAGCGCCTTGGACGAGTTTCTTTTGGTCGGCGGAAAGACCCTGGGTGAAGTCGTAGTCGTAGATGCGCTGCCAGGTTTTGTAAGGAGCGCACCAGGAGCCGCCGTTGCCGCCCCAGTTGAAGTTTGCGACGCCGTCGGCGGCGTTGGGGTTGACCATGACGTTGTAGCGGGGATCGTTGCTGACGTAGCCGCCGTAGCCGCAGTCGAGGTACATGAAGTCGGAGCTGGAGACGATGACGCGGTAGCCTTGCGAGGTGAGGTTGGAGATGTGGTCGAGGCCGTTGTTCCAGGCTTGTAGGATGATGTCTTTGGGCACGTTGCCCGTGGCGGCGACGGTGGCGGAGATCTTGACGTCTTCCCACATGACAAAGGTCTTGTTGACTTGCGAGCGGAAGTTGGGCAGCGCGCGGTCGACCCAGACTTGATAGAGGTCGCCCATTGTCTTGCCGGTGGCGAAGAAGTCGCGGGCCAGGGAGGAGAAGTTGTTGCAGTTCATGAAGAGCTCGTCACCGCCAATGTGGAACCAGTTGTCAGGGAAGATGGTGGCGAGTTCCTTGTACACCTTGCCGGTGACTTCGTACGTCTTGTTGTTGAGGATGTCGAGCTGACCCGGGTTGGGCTGCACGGCTGTGTGGAGCGGCCAGTCATCGTTGGACCACCAGCTGTCCTCGCAAGTTAGGATTTCCTTGTCGATTTCCTCCCAGCCGGAGCTGGCGTGGCCCGGCATGTCGATTTCCGGGATGACGCGCACGCCGCGGGCACCGGCGTACTCGACGATTTCCTTGAGAACGGATTGAGAGTAGACCTCGTTGGCTGAGTAGGCATCTTTGGTCATGTCTGGGTACGACTTGATCTCAATGGGCCACGACTGCGTGTCGACCATGTGCCAGTGAAGGACGTTGAGCTTGGAAAGCGCCATTCCGTCAATCTGCTCGAGGATCTTGGCCTTGGAGATGTAGTTGCGGCCAGAGTCAATCATAATACCGCGGACAGGGTAGAGGGGCTTGTCGTCAATGGAGACGGGCTGCTCGATAATCAATTTGCCAGAGCCGTCGTTGATGACGATTTGCTGCATGGTGGTCAGGGCGTGAAGGGCACCGTAGACAGTTCCAGCAGTGATGTGAACGCTGCTTGATCCAGCGGCAAGCTCAAGCTTGTACGACTCATCAACGCCATGTTGGAGTTGAGCCTTGGTGTCGGCAATGTCGACCTTGACTGAGCTGATAGTGCCCGTGCAGTTTCCAGCAGAGACAGTAGTAGAAGTATTCCTCCTCCTCTTCTTCTTGGACCCACTCTTGGGGAAAGGTTCAAACTCCCTGACTGGGGCCTCAATGCCCGCAGGGATCCACTTGAGGTCGGTGACGGTCTTTGTCATTCGGCTGAATGCATCAGAAAGTACCTTGTTGTCGGGGCCATCCAGAGTAATTGATCCGACGGCAAAGCATCCCGAGTCGCCCCAGGTAATGCTAGCAGGCTTGGGAAGAGGGTTGACGGCAACAGCTCCAGTTCGTCGGGCGAACAAGGCTGAGGCCGTCAGGACTGAGGCCAGGGTAAGGTCGCGCATTGTTGTTGTTGTTGTCAATGAAAGGGGAATACGCTGAAAGACCAAGATACACAGCAACGAAGTGAGGTCAGGAATCCAGACACTTCGTCGACGAGTAATAAGCAAAAAAGCAAACGAATGTGCACAGGCGCGTGATTGTTATATACTACGGTGGAGAGGTGGAGAGGAAGGGGCACTATTTCAATGTCTGCCGCATTGACTAGGGCCAGCCTTTCACGGCGCGCGAGCTGGGGTATTAGGCCAAGTCATGCTAGTCCATTCACTTCCACTGTTAAGGTCGACACAGATCACGACCTGCATGGTGCGCCATCGGGAGCGTGAGCGCGCTGCCCCCCCTGAATGCGTGCTAGCCAGTCGGTCACTCAGCCTTGCTGCATAGCGTAACCCACACCCAAGCCTCTCCACTGCAACCCACACGCATACTCGCCCCCCTTTCGCGCCGTACCGCGTGCCTGGTGGCTGTCCTGGTGTTGCAACCCTATCGTTGCTCGTCCTGTCGGCCAGCACACTACTGGTAGTGTCCCTGCAATGCCACACTCCTTCCCCACATGCTGTGATATCTGAGACATGGCAGTCCTGGCCTTGGGACGAGGAGCTGACTGCTTGCTTGCTGGGCTTGCTGGGGGGGCTTGGGGAACATGATCACCCCCCGCCACCCGACTGCAGATCGTCCTCTGGCGCTAGAACAAACGGCTGGCACTCGGAGCTCGCTGGCCGTCTACCTGGTGTAAACATGCCCCACGCCCACCAGCCTTTGTCTGAGTGATTGGGCGTACCGACAAATCCTCCCTTTAACCTTCTGAGGTGAGCGTGCACGACGCGGGCCGTTTGTTGTCAACTTTCGCGTAGGATTTCAACCTGGCCGAGCGCATGACGCAGTCGGATGAACAATGGCATGTTACTTCGGAGATTCTGCTGCCATCCTGGCCAAAGAAAGCGTCAACTAAGATGCCCGTGCCGCCCGTCTTTCGGCTGTGCGCGCATGTCGACTGCCGTGAGCGTTGAGCGGGCCATACTATGTATGCCTTGCAGCACTTTTCTTTCATAGCGCATAGTGGGGTGCAGCCAGACTAATGTCACGTGCCGCTCTCTATATGCACCTAGTCGACAAAGATGCGTTGTGCAAACAAACCGCCAGCAGATGCCATTCAGCTGTGCGTTGCTATGTAGCAAACGCGCAGGCGCGCGGTATGGACAAAGAGATGACGCGGATACTGCGTGTCACCACATCATCGCGCAAGGTCTGTTGGGCTGATGAGCATGGTTCAGTCTGCCGTTTCATACAAGCCATGGGTCTTGGGAAAACCAAGCAGTCGGACCGTCACTCCAAGACGACGCACTCACACTGCCATGCATAAAGTTCAAAGAAATCCATCCACCACGCTATTATTAGATGCCAGTAGTAGCTGTATACCGCGTAGCTGACTCGATTGACTATTCGTCTCACCATTACCGTTCATCTATGCTGTAAGAAATGTTCTCATAGCCCAGCTGATTGGCTCTCGACGTCCGTGGCATTTCTTTTTACCTTTAAGGTTACCCTCCGTATATGCCTGCTTACTATGTGGGCTGAGTCCAATTATACGACCGGAGCCCCGCGGAGCCCTTATACTCAAGTACCATTGCATCATTGCAGGTGCAATCATTCAGCTGGAGGCTTGAGGCGCAACCTGCTCGGTACCTGTCGCATTGAGTCCTGCCTGTTGCTTAAGCAAAGCCCACGGGGCCGCGGGAACGCTCAGTAGTTTGCACACCTCCTTGCGACGCTTCCGAAAGTCTTGGTACAAACTCATCCATATCCGCCTTTCAGCGCAGTCTCCTTCGCCGTCCCCCCCGCAGTCGGGTTGCATCTCCGGGACACTGCCGCCAGGCCATGTGAACCATGGCGGTGGCAATGGATGATCACTGAAGTGAATAATCTTGGCTTCTTTGTAAACCTTCTCGGCATCCCATTTTTCGTCAGTGTCGCCCAAATAGTCGGCGTGCTCATGCTTTCGGAACTCTGCCGTGCGAAGAGCATACGGGCGGTGTGGCAAAACCAACGCACTCTGCTCATATCGTTCGTTCAGAATTTCCATGTCGTACCGATGCATCCTGACCAGCATGCTGTCACCACCGCCTTCCATGAGTATTTTGAATTTGTCCAGCTCTCCCGCATTGGGTTGGATCACCATAAGCTTTGTCGACAATGGCCACGGCTTGCTGTCGGTCCAGTATGCACGCGGCATGGCTATTGGCGTAGGAGGAAGGAGAAAGAGCTCATCAAGAGAGCTGAGAAGCGTAATGTCCGAATCCAGAGAAATGACACGGTCGTAGTACTCGAGAGAAAACGCCATTAGCTTGGTAACTGTTTCATCCCATAGCCACTCAGCTGTAGTAGCATTAGCCATGTGCTTGTAGTGTCGGGCTCTAGCAGGCCTGACATACTCTCTGTTCGACCGGCGACCTGAAGCGGCTTGACAGGATACAGCTTGGCTTTGTAGACATCGCGTGCCAAATTAAGCAGCTGACTGTCTCGGTCTCTCGAGCTCTCTACAGTCGTGTCCCAATGCTCGGGGTAAAAGAGAACACGGTCCGCCTTGCTACCAAACCGACCAAGCGCCTCCAGCACCATCACGGCGTGACAGAGCGATGCGCTATCCGTCGCATAGACGCTGTATGCGTAGTTTGACCAGTTGATCCTGACGACTCCAACCGACTCGGGTACCGGCTTGTGGGTTGGGTACAGCAACCAACATGCGAATACAAAGCCGATAATATAGTACACGTACTGACGGCGCATGCGAAATGACGGCCATGCCACCTGCTTTTCAACTCGCGGATGCTCGTCTGATCGCCGTCGACGCATGGCTGGATGGGTGTTTGCAAGACACTGACATTTCCGCGCCGCTGCTTGTGAGGTTCACGTCGACAGGCTACCGGTGACGCGCAATCCCGGCCTTTACAGGGCGACTGCCGAGCATGCACCATCCCGCGCTCGGATCAGACATGTCAGCAAAACTCGGACTACTCCTTTGCCGTGTACATGCTAAGTACAAGGGCATCCATAAGCCTGCTCCTCACCAATCACTTTGCCCATTGCTCCATGTCAATTCCATATGCATCGACATGGCGGCCAGTGCTGAACTATTCCACAGAGTGCCGGATATTGGCGCTTCACACTACCCATTGAAGCCTTGGCCCAACGAGCAAGCATCACAGTCAGCACGGAGACACTAATTCAGATGTGGCAAGACGCATTGTATCATTGCCCTATGCCAGAGTCACTTTTATAGTATGGTATCAAATATCCCAAACGCCGTAGCTGTGCAATCTCCCCCGGTTCCGAAACGGTAACCTCGAGGTTGGAAACGTGATCCTCATTCAGCTATGTAGCGCCCTCTATGGCATATGTCATTCATCGTAATCCTCAAGCACATCGTGCAAGCATTTACTCCTCAGGAACTGCATCTTGTTAGCTGGCCATGTCTTTTCAAACTGCCCGGACGACAACTTACTCTCAATCTCGCCGGCCCTGATGTCGTCAGAGACGTCCTTGGGGCTGCGGCCGTCAACCTTGCAGCCAGTGCTGAAGGCAGTTCCGAGAATCTCAAGGGTGGTACCCTTCAGGTCCTTGGCCATGGACTTGAAGCGCATGGTACGGGCGATGGCGATGATCTCATCAAGAGGAATGCTCTTGGTGTGCTTGATGTTCTTCTCCTTCTTGCGGTCTCGGGGAGGCTCCTTGAGGGCCTTGATGACGAGGGAAGAAGCGGAGGGAACGACGGAGACGGCGGCTTGACGGTTTTGGATGGTCAACTTGACGGTGACACGGAGACCCTTCCAGTCACCAGTGGCCTTGGCGATATCTTCACCGACCTCTACGGGATTGTTAGACTTGTTTTTCGGTGGTGTTTGCGGCGGAGCGTTGGAAACGTACTCTTGGGGGAGAGACCGAGAGGACCAATCTTGGGAGCGAGCGCAGATGAGGCACCGACTTCACCACCGGTCGCACGGAGGTGAATGACCTTCACCTCGGAGGGATCGAACTTGGGAGCTTTGGGTATGTAAGCGCATGACCGTATAGAAAAGCCTGGCTGTCAGAGAAGGCGAAATCTCTCGTGGCCAGGCGAACACTCAATTCGGTGTCCTAGCCACAGAGACTTCGCTCATCTTTGTAGAAGCCGACCAGAAGGATGATACTCACGCATGGCTAGTGCTTGAGGTAGTCAATCGGTTCTGGTAGTAAAGAATGACTGCCGTGGATATTTTGGAAAGTTCGTGAGAGGCAGAAACTCGCGGTGGGGGACGACAATATTGGTGGTCCTGCGGCGACAAGCGAGCCTTGGCAGCGCCTTCCCTAAAGGGCGATAGCCGCTTTGTGCTGCACATCTAGCTTGCACCACATCTCCGGGCGTTTACTCTCAACATCTTTGCACAATCGACGTAGACCATTCTTGACATTTCCAACCGCATTCACGTCAAACAATCAAAAGTTTCTTGCGAATTGACAGCAGTGTGCCAACACAACCATGGTCTGCTTCACTATCTTGACCATCAAGTGGTCGGCCATGAATGATGAATGATTCCATCTATCTATATTGCCCATGAACCCACTTTGCTGGATCTGAATCACCAAGACAAAAGTAACTCGATCAAAATTGCAACAATGGTTCTGGTACCCTACCACATCTATCTACGCAGATGCTGCGAAGACGCGCATCGCGGAGCATCACAACCGCTCCTTTTTGGAAATGTACCCCCAACCGAGGAGGTTTCCTGTGAGAAATACGAAGGGGCTGATAATCGGCGTGAGAAGGTTGCGCAAAGCACTATAGTTGACAAGGCGGATATCCAGACTCACAGAGGTCCATATTACGACACCGAAAACTACTCCAATGACCGTATAGTAGACGTAGCAAAGCGCGATGGCGCCGTGACGGAGGCTATACGGTCTCTGCCACCCTCCCAGATACACGATGGACGATTGTTCCAAAAGGTGGGATAAGTCCCCATCGAGATTATTCAACGAAATGAAAATATTATAATCTCTCAAACACAAAACGATATTAATAGTCCACAACCTGTCACTCTTGCCCATCTAACAATCTAGCCCATGTTTATTGCAAGCCATATTGCTCAGGCCACTGTAGGTCTGAAACTGAGAATTGCGGAAAGGTATATGGCGGAATGAGCATGTTTCCCACGTCCATTTGCGCACTACCAAACATTTTCTCAACATCGTTCTATTTTCTGTATCAGTACTGAATCATCACGCTTGAGCGAATCGACTTACCCAGTCAATTTCATTGATAGCGTCCATGGGGTTGCTACTTGACGACTGAGGAGTCGTGCCGTATATTGCAGAGTTTGGACTGCTGTTGTTGCCTCCACTGTAGGGGTCCATACCGGGAGGATACGCGCCAACAGAGTTGGGGACGTAGTCATTGTATACCGGCGGCTGCGCAACCGGGACTGACGCTGGAAGATCAATAGTGCCCCAATCCACGCTTGGGATGGCACCGGGAAAATTGTTTACTCTAGGACCTAGTGAAGAACCATGTTGTAGGGTAGGTGGACGTGCTGGTTGCACAGGTAGTTGTGCGGGCAACCCTTCTGCCATGCTATGTGGCGGGGGGCCAACACTGGTCACGGGTGGTGGTGGTGAAATTTCCTGACGCTGTACCTGATCTTCTTGGGGTTGTTGTCTAGGTTGTGGTGGCGCATTTGGAACACTTGGCGCATTGTTTGGGGCGCGAACTCGCTTCATATCAGAGTATTTCTTGGTTTTGCCAACCAGCTCTGCCAATACTGATTTCGTCTTTTCCTCGTTGGAAAGCCCTGGAGGGAGGTCGAGCGAGTAATCTAGACATCTCCAGATTCGTTGCTCTATGACAGGGTCAGGCTTAGACATGTTCACTTCACTGACAAGGAGAAGTGCGCAGTGATGCTGGTGGAGAGCACCAACAACCCATGACCATCGAGACAAGATGGGATGCTGCTCAATCGCCATGCCATGTTCCAGGATCAGCGTCGCAGCGCTCATGACAAGCTGTCGCAAGCGCTCAGGCATTCTGCTGCGAACACTAGAAATGTACTTTTGTAATATTGAGACGTACAGTCGGTTCGAGACAATACCATGGAGCTCTGAAGCCAGGACGTGTAGTGCGTTCGACTTGCTAAGCATCGGCACGTACTTCTTCTCCATGGCTGCCAGGAATGACTGAACACGTGATAGGATGGATGTAATAGTTACGTCGTTCTTGCCGCCCGTGCGCTTCTGGTCTAATTTTGGGCGTTCATTCCAGAGGTATCGATGCATTTCGTATGCTTCAAAGCGCATACGACTTATGGTCATGTCGGTGAAACGAATCGAGTCTTTGCTGACATCTATGCCAGGCTCACCACGTTCAGCGCGATCGAGGTCATCATCATCGATGTTGAGAGGGAAGCGCGTGTCATAATCATCTAGACGGATCTGCGGTCGGGGACCCACAGCTTCACAAGTACGGAGATCTAGAAAGCAGATCTGATACCATACAAGGCGCCGGACTTGGATCTCGATTGGTGAGCTACTGTATGAGGTAGGGTCCCGATGGAGCCCCATGCATTCGGCAAGGCGGATCAAGGATCCCGTCAGCGCAGAATGAGCGCGGGACACTTCATTACGGCACAAGGGAATCTAAAGTCGCCAAATTAGTTTCGTGATACTATTGTGCAAAAACACAGCGAATTTGCAGTAAATTCGATGCAGCATCTGTTTAGAGTCTCGCAGTAAAGGGTATAACCTACCAGATACATGACAAAAGCTTGAATTGTTTCCAGCTTGGTAGTGCGCAAGAAGTTTGCTTTGGCGAGAGCTGCCTCTGCTCCTTCACGAAAGCTGTTCACCAGTGTTGGTTTTTCAACCTGGTATTCAGCCTGCACTTTCTCTTCACTCATAGAGACAACTGAACTCAGCATGGCTGCAAAGAGCACCGCCTGGAAGGAAGAGCGAGGCTCCATGCCCATGTTGACTCTGATCCAAAAGTTTTGATATTGCCTCTCAAACGAGGGGCGATGGACAACTCGAGCAACAACATGCACGGCGACCCAGTAATGTGCGATAAGTTTATCGACAATAAATCGTGCTGGCAGATAAGACACGAGCGATGCATTATCGAGTCCGGAAGCCAGCATGAAGTTGGAAGATGGGGCGACATAGTCCTTACTTGGCGCTAACCAAGTGGGATCTTCCTCTATAGTTGGCTGGGAGGGTGTTTCGCGTAGGGGCATTTCTTTTATGTGCTGGGCCAGCTGGAAAGCAAATATGTCAATTGACGATCAGCGGCCCGGGCATACGGAAACTTACTTCATCCGAGAACTTTGGACGCACGAGACCTCCAATACGCTCTGTTATTCGAATCTTACCCATGCGGAAGCCAAGATCGACTATGTCGTCGTTGGTATCGTCTTCGTCTTCGTAATAGGTAGCGTCTTCGGTAACAAAACCGGTTGGACGAAGGTCCTTGGTGTCCTCATCGTCTTCCTGGTCACTTTGGTGGATTTGACCGGGGAGTGTGCTCAGTCTGGAGAAATCATAAGGGCCTCTGCTGCCTGAGTCTGTCTTACGAACGACGCCTTCTTCGAGACTTCTCTCCAGCATGCCCATCTGCTCCTTGACCTCTGCGAGCTTTGCCTGCGCATCTGGATCTAGGCCTTGGGCGATGAAGACGCATGCCCGGGAGTTCTTGGTACAGTGTGTGCATGGTTGGGCTTTGTCACACTTTAGTTTTCTTCTTCGGCATTCAAGACACGAAGTGATCAGCCGATTGCGGCGGCGAACGCGCGGTTGAGCTTGAGCAGTCTTGCGTTCAAAGCCAGGCAGTTGACTAGGCCATTGCGTACTGTCCAAGCTTGGCAGGGACGCGCTGGACATGACGGGTTGAGATGGTTGTGGGACCGTGGTACAGGTAGGTAGGGTAGAGTAGAAAGCCTTACGGACGTAAGATGGGAACCAGAAGCGCTGGGGAGCAAATCAGCGACGGGGAAAAGAACCGACTAAGCGGGAAGCGAACGTTGTGTACATTAGCTGCTAGTCGACTTTACGTTTTCTGACGGCTGCAGGAGAGCTACTGTTGAGATGGCGGATAAGAGGATGCAGATGGTAGGTACATCTGTGGGTTCGCGGCTCCAGACGGCAGCAGAACTGATGCAAAGGAGAGAGTTGTCTGGGACGCACCGACAAGGACGAGGACCCCCTCATGACCTTGCCCTAACTAGGGCCTCCCAGAACTCCCTCCGACCAGGCGAGACGCGGAAATCCTCTCGGCTGGTGCACCAGGCCGTCAGCCGCCCCACGCCGGCTTCCGGGAACCACCAGCGACTGCTAAGTACTACACTGTGATGCATGTCCACCAGCCTCATCTAGTCCAGTTGCGTGTTTTGTCAAGTCGTCTCTTGCCGTCTTGACATGTCTTGTGCGAACGCGAACAAACTTGCTCGACCAGCTGTAGCAAGCAGACATCCGGAGCGCCTTGTTCATCGGGCGTGGGCATCATGGTGGTCCGTTTCGTATACATGGCGAATGAGAACCTTATTAGGAGAACGCATGGCTCTGGTGCTAGCCATGTATCCGGACCGACTGCAGCAGGGGCAGCCGTTGGATGCTGTACGCATACTTAAACATGTCTATGTAGCAGTTTTGTCAGTGTGCTGGAGGAATGGGTTGGGTTGTGGTTGTGGCGTTCCTGAGCCTGCTGAGGCTAATGCCGATGGACTGGACCTGGGCGTCAATGATGTGTGCATACATACATGACAGAGTGTCACGACATGGCGAGGCTGTCTTTGCCGGGCCAATGTACAGCGAGGGGTTCTTGAGCATGCCCGTCATGGCAACAATGGATGACAGCAACAGTAACACCAGACGCGAACGCCAAAACGCCCAGTCACGTTTCTGCAGCCCACGCGACTCGCGACAAGGCCGTCTTTGATCCCCACTGCATGGTTGCCGCCGCGATCTCTCCAACGCACGTCCTCACCGCTTCCATAACAAACACCTTTTCTCGTTGTCTCTTTTGTGGCCTGCCCCCCACTACCACCTTCACCAACGCACACACGCCCGACACCTGCCAATTCAATTGCCTTTGCACTCTCGCCTTCCCTTCTTTTCCCACCTCGTCCCCATACTCAGTCCACCGCGTCCAGCCTCAACATGTCTGTCGTCTCGCTTCTCGGCGTCGAGGTCAAGAACAACCCCGCGCGCTTCGACGAGCCCTACGAGTTTGAAATCACATTCGAATGCCTCGAGCAACTACAAAAAGGTGAGTACCCTCGTCCAGCGTGTCCATTGCCCCTGCTAACACGCATCCACAGACCTCGAGTGGAAGCTGACCTATGTTGGCTCCGCGACCTCGTGAGTCCACCCACCGCCCCCGCCCATTGTCCTGACCGCGTCTAACAGGTGCCAGAAACGAGTATGACCAGGAACTCGACTCGGTCCTTGTTGGGCCTCTGCCAGTTGGTGTCAACAAGTTCCAATTCCGTGCCGATCCCCCGGATCTATCGCGTATTCCCAACAGCGAAATCATTGGAGTCACCGTCATTCTGCTCAGCTGCAGTTACGATGAGCGCGAGTTCGTCCGTGTCGGATACTACGTGAACAACGAGTACACAGATGAGGCGCTCGCTCTAGACCCTCCAACCAAGCCTGTCATCGAGAAGGTGCAGAGGCAAATTCTTGCCGAGAAGCCACGAGTCACCCGCTTCGCCATCAAATGGTATGTTTAGGCACCCGCACAAGCACGCTTCAATGCCGCTAACCCCACCAGGGACTCTGAAGAGTCTGCGCCGCCCGAGTTCCCCCCTGAGCAGCCAGAGGCCGACCTCACTGCCGACGGAGACCAGTACGGTATCGAGGAGGAGGAAGAGGAAGACGAGGGTGACGAGGGTGTCGAGGGTCCTGCTGCCGAGGGTGAGGATGCTGCCATGGCAGGTGCCGAGGACACTGCCGGCCCCGTCAACGACGACGATGCCGAGTCTGAGGCTGGTAGCGAGGAGATCGACATTGAAGACTCGGAAGATGACGAGGAGGAGGAGGGCGAGGAGGGCGGAGACGACGACATGGAAATGGATGAGGCCGAGCCAAGTGCTGCCAGCGGTGACAAGGCAGCCGGCCAACAGTCTGGCGGTGCTGCACAACAACAGCATGGCGCAGATGTCATGGTGCACTAAGCGGCAACAGTGCCCCGTTCAGGTCACTTTCTGACTTTGCATACCCGTCATTGCGATTGCCTTGGGACAGTGGCAGGCGGTGTCGGCTGGGTCGTCTTCAAGATATGTATACATTTGACATGCCTGTAGCCGCTATCTGCAGGATATTGTCTTCCCCTTGTCACGAAATAACAACGTACGATGCCAAGCATGATGATGATCATGGTGGACCTATATTTGTGATGACTCTCTTACCCCGAGTCTCGATTTAATCATAGTAGCAAAGTCATGAACATATGCAGCCACACAAGCCAATACTGCGCCCGAATACATATGGACATGGGTACGTAATGTCTCATCTCCGCAGAAGAAAAAACGCTCAACATGCCGCTAGATCCGGAGTTTGACAAGCTCAAACGCCCAAGAAGTCATTCCAGAGAGGCCAAAAGGGGCGACGCGACGCTGAATACTATTAGTGCACAGCCTCCGGGGATTGTATGGCGCAGCGGCGCAGCCCAATCCGCGTATCATGTTTTAAGCGCCAGATGCACCGAGATAGTTATAGATGATGTGAGCCTGGGGTTTGTACACAACTGACGTTATGACCCATGCACATCCGTTCAAGGGTCTTCTGTTTGTGCTCTTGTGACCCTTGGAAGTGCGCGGGTGTGTGCAGAGTCAGGTAACGCACTTGAACTTGACGTCAAGCGACGGCATCTTTTACTGCCCAGAATCAAGAAGCCCCGATCACTTTCAACGCCTGTTTCACTTCTTGATCGCTGCGTGTTTCGCTACCTCTCTCGTCCCCCCTCTCTTTCTCTCTCTCCAACTCCGCCCCTCGACCTATACTACCCACTTGTGCCCCTGCGCCCAACCCTCGCCAGCGCCGCCACCATCCGCCATCAATACTCCTCCCTGAGCTTTACGCGACATACGCCTACACAAGATCGCCCGCATCCTCGTATACTAGACCCGGGGGACCGCACGGGTTGCGGGAAAGGTAACAGCTATTAGCGACAGCGATTCAGGGTCGTACCCCACCAAAGTCTAGGTACGCTCATTTCCTGGTCCACGCGTCACCCGGCATGCAATAAGGCCTTCGGGACCCCAACATGCGAGAGTGGCTTATTATATGGCGGGGACCTGCATGGCTATACAGGTCTCTTTTGTACATGAGCTGATGCTAACATCCCAAGAAGCCACAGCGTCTTGGGCTTGACATTCCTTAGCCACTATGAGCTACTACCACAACCAGCCCCAGCTAGGGGCGACTTTTGTGCCAGGAGGCATCGATGACTATTATATGCCGGCTCCTTCGCCAGAAGTCATCTCCCCTGCGCCCCAGCGGTTCGTTTTAGCCCACCACCACATGCAGGCCCTAAGATTGCGGCTGACGTAGATTTGGCGGCAGGATCATGCCCGAAGTGCCCGAGAACATGCAAGAAAACATCGCACATCTTGAGTTGGAGGCAAACGGCCCTCGAGGCATCAACGGCGCAATGTCACCAACGCAGCAGGGCTACAATCAGTCGCAGCAGCAGCAGTTCTCCCCGCGACAGGCCAATTACCCCAACGAGCTGCCCGCACACGGCGATCAATGGCCATCCCGACAAGGAAGCATCTCCGCTGCCTTTCGACAACCACCCAACGTCCAGCCTCAGCCTGTCCAGCCTCAGCACCAACCTTCACACGATTACAACCAGTTCGCGCAGCATCACGAGTCGCCCAATTTCTCACCCTTTCCCAAGCTCCCAAATAGACCGCCCAATGTCCCTCCGTCCGACGATGAAAAGGAGGCAGTCTTGGAAAATGCGCGCTTGCCTGTCCTCAACTCGAACGATCCCGAGATGCAGTTGGCTTGGGCACAAGATGCTTTACAATATGTGGATGCTGCACAGTTGCACGAGCAGCGGATCTCCGAGATCCAGGGGGCTAGGCCGGCAACACCACAAGTCGAGCACCAGCTGCGTGTGGATGCAATGAACGTGGTAACGTTTCTGGCAGATCAGCACCACCCAAAGGCAATGTTCATGCGAGGAATGTGGCTCGAGTTTGGTAAATTTGGCATGCGAGCAGACAAAAAGGAGGCGTTTCGATGCTACTCTCGTGCGGCCGCAAAAGGATATGCCAGGGCAGAATATCGAATGGGCATGCAATTCGAGCAGGCAAATGACCCCATCAAGGCCCTGCAAAACTACAAAGCTGGCGCAGAGCAGGGTGATTCGGCTTCCAACTACCGTCTTGGTATGATGACGCTCCTCGGACAGCATGGGCAGCCGCAAGACTTCGCGCGGGGTATTCAGCTTATCAGACAGGCCGCTGCTACTGCAGATGAGAACGCTCCCCAAGGTGCCTACGTCTTGGGCATGCTTCAAGCGCGCGAACTTCCACAGATCAGCGTTCCAGAGGCATTCTTAGCCTACGACGAGAAAGGTGCACGACAAAACATTGAAAAGGCCGCATACCTTGGCTTCGCAAAGGCTCAGCTGAAAATGGGCTCTGCTTATGAGCTCTGCAGCTTGGGCTGTGAGTTCAATCCTACATTATCGTTACACTACAATGCGCTCGCATCCAGACAGGGTGAGCCGGAAGCGGACATGGCTATCAGCAAGTGGTTCCTGTGCGGACACGAGGGAGAATTCAACAAGAATGAAGAGCTGGCATTCCAATATGCTCAACGAGCAGCAGCGACAGGTCTTGCCACTGCAGAATTTGCCATGGGCTATTTCCACGAGATTGGTATGAACGTTCCAGTCAATCTCGACAAAGCCCTCGAGTGGTATGGAAAAGCCGAGAAGAACGGCAACAAAGATGCAACCGCACGTATAGAGAGCATATCGAAATTGTCACGAACGTTGTCAAAGAAGGACCATGAAAATGTTGCAATCAACATGATCAAGTCAAAGCACGGCTCCATGCGGGGACAGCGGCCAACAAGGCTTCAGCAACCTCATGCTCCTCTGGCGTCGATCAGCGATGTAAGCCCTTCTGATTACGGCTCGGATGCCTCGCCTGCCACACCAGGAGGTGGCCGACTACCAGGCCGAGGGGATAGCACAACACCATATCCTATATCTGACCAGCCTCCCATGATCACAAATGCGCCCATGTCGGCACCTTATGACCGCCCATCTACAGCAGCACCGTACCCAATGGACAACGGCCCTCCACGACTAGGCCCACAACGCCCCGCCATGGCTGGTGGGTTTGCCCCAGAAATCAGAGCATCCAGCACTCGCCCGCCATCATCGGCTTTTAATATTAACCCCAACATATTCCCACCGAACGACCCATATGGACGCGGTAATCCACGGCCAGGCCCTGGCCAAGACATGGGACCCATACCGATGCGACCACATACCAGCGTGGACAACATGGGCCGAGGAGGACGCCTCCCCAACGTTGGCCGTGGTGCACAGCCACCGCCAGGTGGCCCAGCAGGCTACAGGCAGCCTGGAGGACCGAGCGTTCAGCGTCCAGATATGCAGAACCGCCCAGCAACAACCCAGCCCCCAGATATTGGCTACAGTGCGCCAGATGGGCGGAACAAATTGCAAAAGCCGTCAGGAGCACCGCTTCAGAAAGCACCTACTTTGCCTGACATCGGTTATGTCGCACCTCTCGAGCCTCGTCAACACACCCGGCCCTCCACAGTCCAGCCAGGCCAGGAGAGTAGGACATCTTCACGCCCTGGCTCAGCTGGCCGACATGGTGGGCCTGACAACATGTCCAATCCAAACAGGGTACAAGCCTTGCAGCAACAACCACCTCATAAGCCAGGGCCAGGACCGGCGAGCAAACCAGCTACGCCTGTAAGCAAACCAGCTACACCGACTCCCCCCAGCAAGCCTGCGTCAACGGCTTCTTCAGGACCAGGAAAGGGACCCAAGACGTTCGATGAGATGGGAATTGGACAGGCACCCAAGGATGGCGATTGTGTAAGTCGGGACCAACCTCATTGCTTTTTCAAGAACCATTCACTAATAGGAAAAATTAGATTGTCATGTAGAAAGACTCAGTATTGTTACCGTACTCTGCCCAGCGACTTTTGCATAGCGAGGGTTTTTTTTCGTTGTTACGGTATTGCACATTGTTGGGCAGTCTCAGTGTAGATGCTCTTTTCCCCCCTATCTTGATTTCTTCCATAAAAACCTCGAGGCAATGTACCTATATAGATGATTTGAACCTAAGCAAAAACAACTGGATTTGTGTTTCCATGACTCTTGTCGTTGTTTGGTTATAATCCGCTCTTTATTAAAACGTGCATTACGTCTTCTACAGAGACGCGTAGGAACGCGCTATCACGTGATACACACATGCTCATTCAGGTGAATAGTTTCCCCTGATTGTTAACTCTGCAATTATAAGACCCACAACTTTGACTATTAGTCACATATAAGTGCTTCCTTAACGAATCTACTCTGATACAGCGGATTTTCCATTCCTAGCATAAAGTGGCATGTGGCGCTGCGTACAACGCGGGCACTAGCGCGGTTCGTAAACGCTTCTAGCGGGGAAGGAGCGCGTTCCAAATTACCTCACCCGCAACTCTCGGTGGGCATCCAGCCTTACCCGTCGTCACCTTCAACCACACTCCTTTACAACCACAGCAGATGCTGTACTGACTGCAGTCATGTCAGCTAAGCGCCCACGGGCCCACACAAACGGTGTCAATTCGAGCGGTACTGGCCGTGATAATCGCGTAGGTTGACCGTCTCCACTTGCGACCGAAAGCCTGGCTCACATGAATGTAGAACAAAAGACCTCGCCCATCTGAGCCAAACAGTAGCGAAGAGTCATCCGCCGACGAGCGATCTGGTGCAGCGAGTGGCAGCGATACTTCGGACGCAGAAGACGAACAGGAACGGAATGCACAAGAAATATGGGCGACACAACAAGTCCAGAGAGAACGGCGGGAGACTGCGAATAGGCAAAACATCGCGACAGATTCTGGCATAATCGAGGAGATTCAGTGCATAAACTTCATGTGCCATGAGCATTTGACCGTCACTCTGGGCCCACTCATCAATTTCATCATAGGGCACAATGGTAGTGGCAAGAGTGCCGTGCTCACTGCACTTACGATATGTTTGGGTGGAAAGGCTACAGCGACCAATCGCGCACAAAATCTCAAGAGCCTGATCAAAGAAGGCAAAGACTATGCCTCTGTTACTGTCAAAATTAAGAACCAGGGACCACTTGCGTACAAGCCCTCGCAATATGGCGACTCCATCATTGTCGAGCGACACTTCAGCAGATCGGGAACGTCAGGCTTCAAACTCAAGGACCGAAACGGCAAGCTTGTTACAAACAAAAAGGCAGAGCTTGAAGACATCCTCGACGCCTTCTCCATGCAGATTGACAATCCTATGAATGTCTTGACGCAGGATATGGCAAGGCAGTTTCTCAATCATTCCACTCCAAAGGACAAGTACAAATTCTTCCTTCAGGGCACTCAACTCGAGAATCTGAATAGGGACTATCAGCAGATTGAACAGTCTTTGGAAGTGATGAATGCGAAGGCTGAGGTCAAGGAGGCTGATCTAAGTGTTCTACGGCGCCACATGGAGGAGCTGGAAAAGAAGGCGCGGAGGGCTCAGAACCTAGAGTCTTTACGGGCCAAGGAAGCAATTCTTGCAGGACAGGCAGCATGGGCTCATGTCCAGGAAAAAGAAAAGGAGGTCGCGGACGCACAGGCCGGAGTTGAGGAAACGCAGGCTAAAATACAAGAACGGGAGCAGAAGGCAACTGAGGCAGCAGAACGTTATGAACGTGCTGACCAGGCCTACGAGGCTGCTAAACAAAAAGTTGCTGATCTTACGGAAGAAAGAGGACCCGTCGATCGAGAGTTACAAGACGCCAGGGCAAGATTTGATCAGGTAAAGGCGGACCTCAAGCAGCTTCAATCTGATGAACGGCAAGCTCGAAGCGAGTTGACTGCTAAGCGATCAGAAGTGGAGAAATACGAAAAACAAATAGAGCAATACCGACAGCGACAGGCGCAAGCTGATAACGGTCTTTACGCCGAGAAAGTCCGTGAGCGTGACGAAGCCATGGTCCAGTGTGACAGAGCCAGAGAGGCGTACGCATCTCATGACGTTGGTCGCCCACAACTGCTGGCCCAGCTTGAAGCGGCTAAAAAAGAGCTGGCAAGTGCAAATCAAAAAGTCCAAAATGTGCGCGAAGATGCCAAGCGCATCCGAAGCGTCATCTCGAGACTGGAAGGAGGCCAGGGTGACTGGATAGATGGATTTGCAAATCCCAGTAGACTCAAGGCATTACTGGACGCGATCAAGTCGGAACGTCGGTTTCGAGAGCCGCCAGTGGGACCTATCGGCCATCATATAAAACTGCTAGACCCTAAGTGGGGTCGCATATTGGAAAAACAGTCTGGCCAAGCGCTTAATGGCTTCGTCGTCACTAGCAAGCATGATCAAAGTGTTTTGTCTTCACTGATGAACAGGACAGGCTGGTGCGTGTTTTGCCTCTGAGCTTCATGAGATATACTAACAGTCCCAGGTCCGCACAGATATACATTGGCAAACGTGCTCCGATTGATACAAGTAACCATGAGCCTGATAGGGATCTCTTGACATGGATGAGAGTATTGACTGTAAGTGCAATGTGTGTAAGTATTGTATAGGGGACCTCGGCTAACTGATACCTAGTTCGACGATGATCTTGTTCGCAACCAGCTCATTATCAACCAGTCAATAGAGCAAACTGTGCTGTTTGAAAACATGACAGAGGGCTTTAGGCTATTGAAAGATGGGGGGCCACGTGCCAAGAATGTCAAAATGTGCTTTACGTTTGCGGATGGCGATACCCGACGAGGTCGAGTATACCATTACAGCAATAACGGCCAAGTCAACGACAGTCCCATCCTAGAATTCACGGGAAACCTGCGCATGCAAGTCGATCAAAATGCTCAAATTCAGTAAGTAGTTCTGCAAAGTTTCCTGGGAAATGGGCTAAGCGATGTTCAGAGAGGAGCGGACCCGCCTGACTCGAGTTATGGCAGAGATACAAGTTCTTGAGGGGAGTGCTAGACAGTTGCAAGAGCGGGTCAATGAATGCAAGCGTCGAGAAGTTGACCATGAACGCGAGAAGAAAACACTCAAGATTGCGATGCAACAGGCTTCGGATAACTTGGACCGGCTTGAAGGTGAGCTGAGCGAGGCTACTCCTGACGCATCGGCCATTGAGGTTGCCAAGGAAGCACTTGAGACTGCGAAAGAGGAATTTAAAAATCTCGAGGGTGTGTTCGAAGACATAACAACACGGAAAATCGAACTGAATGAGGAGAACCGAGCGAACAAAGATGACATGGACAAGAAATACGCTAAGGCCGAGGAACTCGACTTCAAGTTGAAAAAGGCAGACATTACCGTTCGCCAACTCCAAAGCAAGCGGGAGGACGAGCTCCGGGAGAAGAACGAATCTATTGCCAAGGTTGAAAGGGCGGAAGCAGTGTGCAAGGAATGGGAGAATAGTGTGGAAGAGTTACGCAAAGAACTGGAGGAGGTAATCGAAGGCGCTAGAGGCGTCTGTGCGGAGCGGGTTCCAGTGCCACCAGGAAAGAGCTCTGAGGTACTTGGTCAGATGCTGGCAAAGCTAGAGGCGACGAGGAAAGCGTCGGAGAAGGAACTCGGTGGGTCGCAAGATGAGCTACTACGAGCGGCGAATGAAGCGAAGAGGCAACACAAGGATGCAATGCAGGAATTTGATAACATCAGGGATTTGCGCAACGTAAGTCAGGCTGTATGTTTTGATGGGCCTAGCTGACCTGCACCAGCAACTGATCACCACCCTCAACAATCGACGCAACCGATGGAAGCAGTTTAGGTCTGGCATCTCTGTTAGAGCACGCGTCACTTTCAATTACCTCTTGAGCGAACGAAAGTTCAGGGGCACATTGAGTATCGATCACCAGAAGGCTCTTCTCGACATCCACGTAAGTGCAACAGACGCTCTGGTTTGGTGCATTGCTGACCCTGTCCAGGTTCAACCGGATATCATGGAACGAAGTGGGGATGGCAGGCAAACAAAGACGCTCTCGGGTGGAGAGAAATCATACTCGACCGTATGCCTCCTGCTTTCACTGTGGGATGCAATGGGCTCTCCGATCCGTTGCCTTGACGAGTTGTGAGTAGGCCCGGGACCGTGTTGTATTGTGCGAACTGACAAAGAATACAGCGACGTTTTCATGGACAGTGTCAATCGCGAACGGAGCATGAACATGATTATCCAGGCAGCGCGGCGGTCGATTGGCCGACAGTTCATTTTCATTACGCCTCAGTCGATGAACCAGGTCAACCAGACGTCTGACGTCAAGATCATCAAGATGTCTGATCCCGAGCGGGGACAGACGGCGCTGAGCATGAGCCGGGGTTGAGGAGGGAGTAGAAGTGGGTGCGAATAGGGTTTCGCTAACACTAGACGTTCTCTTGGCGATCAGGGAGTTTAATCACAAAGTGAAGCGTGGAGTTTGGCAGGGTTTCCATCTATGTTTATACCCACTTGATAAGGGCGTTGGATGGTTGTATGTATGGAAGTTGCTGTGGCGTGGCTGCTATACATCTAGACTGGGCTATGGCTCCGCTGGCAGCAATTGTATATGCGCGAATTTTTCATGTTTCCAAATGTACCGGAGAGAGTCGTGTCATGTATGGAGTCGGGTGGGCTTGTCTCAGATGCATATGCCAAGGGCTGATGGCCAGGGCAAAGATTCATCTGGTGGTGGAGGGATGGCGTGCGAGGCAAAGTGGCGGCGCGGGCGGCGGTTGCGCAGGAAACCAGGCTGGTGTGATGTGCAAATGCAAAGGAAAGGCAGGGCGGATGTGCACCGGGATAAACCAGGGTCTCTTGGCCGTCCACGTCGATTGGCAGCACCACCACAACACCCAAACTTGACGGCTGCGCACATCTCACGTCCATACATGTAGGAGCACGACTGCCGTGCTGCTTCTGCGCCTGGTCCTCCACCCTCCCCAGGGACCTTGTATGCCGCAAGTAGTACCGCTGCTGGACTCACCACACCATGGCCGACTCCCCGCTCTCCACCCCCGGCACGCCCACCACTGCGTCGCCGCTGCCCTCAGACGCCGACTTTGCTCGCTCATTTTCGCCCTCGCAGGACGATGCGCAACTAATGGGCTCCCAGCCATCGCCAGAGGACGTGTGGACGAGTACGCCCGCGCCGGGTGCGGTGGGCGCGCCGCCCTTGACTGACCCGGCGCCAGCACAAAAGGGCAAGGCAAAGGCTTCAAAGGGCCCGCTGAAGCTGCTGGACCTGCCCGTGGACATTTTGAAAGAAATCATTCACCAGGTGAGTAGACATCACCCCCACCAGGCGCAGCCTCCGTCGTGATCTCCCATGGCGCGCGGGGATGCTGACCATTTACTTTACAGCTTCCGCACACCAACGACTTGACGTCGCTATGTCTCTGCCACTCGGCCCTTCACCGGCTGACCATACCATGCATCTATTCGCGCTTCGACATTGTATGGCCCGACGAAAGTACCCACAACGAGCCCCGTGCTGGCGTTGACGCTCTCACGTACGGTCTCGCGACGCTGGTCATGGGCGATGATTGCTTCCCCCACCAGCACCGCCTGAGACTCCAGGGACAGACGCCAACTTCACTCCTGAGGACCGCCGCCAACCCATACCCGGTCCCGCAGCGCCGATTCGGAAACTACTATGGACAGTTTACAAAGAAGTTTTCGCTCGGCAATGGGCCGCAGGCATGGGTTCAAGAATACATGATCACCAAGGAGGGCGGCAAGATGCTGGGCACATTGGTAGCGCTTGCCGTTGCGCGCATGATCAACCTCGAGACTTTTGTGTGGGACATGCCAACTGGTGTGCTTCGCGATGTTTGGCTGGCACTGTCGAGTCTTGCACATCGTAGCGACGGTGAAGAATGCCGTCTTGAGCGGCTCTGGATCCGATGGCACGACAACACCATCGATGCGCCAGTTCCTCCGCCAGCGCCACCTATGATCCTGAACAATCAGAACTTGCCCCCACCTCCCAACACTACACATCCAAGCGGACTCGGTACCGTTCAACTGCCCATTATTCCAGTCCCACAATACCCGCCTACAAGCCTGTCCGTGCTGGAACGAGTCGAACACCCCACCTTCTCCGTGATCCCCGCTTTAAAAAGCCTGAGCGTCCTCGATATTGACGAACTGCCGTACCTCGATGAGATGAGCATTCTGATTGCACGATCACAGAAGAAGCTTCGCGAACTCAGGATTGGAATCGCAGCGCATGCTCAGCAACGGGACTGGGTGACTGTGTGGGAGGGCGAAGGTCTGCAGCAGGTCGATTACAGCACGACATCAACGGCAGCATGCTCGATAGGCGAAAAGAGATTGGGCGGTGTGTTGGGTATTCTCGTTGGACGTATACACAATATGCGTCATTCAGAAGAGCCGCCTTCCCAAAAACAGGGCGGTGCGGGGGTTACAGAGCGGTCAGTTGAAGCAACACCGACGAAATCGGCTGTATCACAGCCTTTGCCATCTATAGCCTCGCTCTCATTGCATGAACGCGAAGGCGACCAAGATGTGGACCACTTTGGTAACCCGATGGACGACACGTCTATAGCCGAAGGAGTAAGTCTGTTCAACGATGAACAACCCGCAGGTGCAGAACCGGCCCCGCAGCCGGCACATCAAGACAAGCCAGCCTCCAAGGCTCACACAAGGCCTTTGCCCCATAGGCAAAACACTAATGCGCAAGACCCATCTCAGGATCCTGCTGAGCCCTTGTTGACTGGTCAGCTGAAGCTTGAGGTTTTGGAGCTGGAACGGGTCCCCCTCTCTGTCCCTGTGCTGCGCAGAGCCTTTGATTGGTCCATGCTATCTACCCTGACTCTCCTGAACTGCAGCAATCATGAACAATTGTGGAAGATTTTGAGAAGAGCATACACGCCTCGCTCTGCCTATCCTGGCTCGCCATCATCGTCAAAAGCATACAAGGCTTCGTACACTCTACGATGTGAATATCAACTGAACCTGAAGCGGATTCATACCAACACAGTCTCACCATCGCTCATTTCTTTCCTAAAAGAAACCTTGGCACCCAACAGCCTCGAGGTCCTCTTCCTTCAGGAAGGCCGGTCGTACTCATCTCCTGTAACAGTAGATGCGATATACAAAGGGCCTTTGAAGAGGCACCGAGCCAGTCTCAAGAAGTTGATGATTGACAGCGGGGAGAAGGGGCCTGATGGGCACACAACAACGAGCTCGAGGTGGAGACGGTGGATGTTGAACCGTGAGATACTGACCTTCATAACCAGTGGTCGCATGAATAGCCTACGAGAATTGGCAGTGTCTATTGACTACAAAGACTGGGTATGTTATATTTGACCCTTGTCAAAGGGCTTGGCTAACATTAAGCAGCATCATTTTCTCCAACGTCTTCCGTACATTCCTCATATCCGCTCTTTGTACATTCCATTCATAGCCGACCACGCTCATGGAAGCAACATTGATCCGCGCGAGCTCGCCTACCAGATTCTCGACATTGTGCACTTGCGACCGGAAATCGAGCTGTGTTATATGGGCCTGTCTACGAAGTGCTTTGAGATCCTGGAGAACCGGCCATCGAACTATGACTTGCGACATGACGGTATGCACACTGATGGTAGTGGTTCTGCATACGCCACACACGATCCCATGTTATCTGATGATGAGAGTGAAGCCACCGAGGATGACGACGACGACAGCATGGATGAAGGCGCAGTACCGCCTGGCGGTGACGAGACGGAGAGCGATGTCAGCGACGAAGCGGAGGGGGATAGCGATGATGAATCCTTTATACAGGACTCGCAGAAAGGTCCAAAGCTCAGGGTTAGAGAGATTCTCTTCTATGAGGAGCGAGTGGAGGCTTTCAGACGGCGACATGGTGTGTTGAGGCCATGATGAAGACAAGACTACGACACAGGTATTGGCAATTGTTGTAAGTATTTCACGGGATATTTTAATGATGATGCGATGGAGCAACGGCGTCGGATGGCGTATATGGTAGATATCCTTGGTCGGGTTGCATGATACTAGGCATGGTCTCAGGACCCCGGATTTAAAGGAATTGAGAGCGTGCAATGGCGGTGTGCGCTTTCCACATCTATGTAGTAATAGAATTTATGATGGCAGGTCTATGCAAGATGTGATATCTTCAAACTGTAACTCGGTGATGTTGTATTGGCGAACTCGAAGTCATGCTAGTGCCCTACCCTTTTTTACTGCAATAGACATACTACCACGTGAATACGCGTTGCACTTGGTCTGTGCTCCATATTGGATCGCGACTGACCCTTGTGCAGGCGGGCAGACCGAAACCAGCTCACCCTGCGACAACAATTTGCCAAACAACATGATAAGAGAATAGCCAGTTCCATGAAAAGACCCGATACCCTTCACGTGGTCCGCATGCTCATGAAGCCGCCTACGCTACATCAGACACACCGGTAAACAATTGCATAGCGGGGCCTCCGCAGCACCTCCGCAATGGACCACTCAACCCTAGTTTTCGCATCCGTCTTCCCTGTCCTCTCCTTCTCGCACAGCACGCCCACACCGATTGCGACACCGGATCTAGGTTCTACTGCGCCGGGAACCTCGTTCGGGAATCCCTATGCTCTGCGCAATACCGACGCCCGTGGCCAAGGACAAGGCCAGCACCGAGCGGTCAGGCGCAACAGTGCGTGGAGCTGTGCAACGAGATTTCTGAGTTTGCCTAAAGATGTGTCTATTGCCCCACGAATGCCAAGGACGAGAGAAGTGGAGGATGCCCTAAACTATTTGCTGGTTGGAGAAGGCAAGGTTGAGGATGCAAATGAAGAAAGCCTGGTAGAATGGTATACAAATGAGTGCCGCCTGCACTTTGCAAATCATGTGAGACCAGGATTGGAGCAACTATGGCAGGAAGAGGTTGAGCTGCCCCGTGCTTGGGATTTACTCGACGAGACACAGCATATCCTTGAACAGGCCCAGAACGTGTACCTTCAACCCTTCACCGAGCACTTGTTGCAAGTTATACAGCAGAACGCAAGTAGCTCGACGCTTCACCCGAGCATACATACGCAGACGAACGAGTCTGACACTGTGAGCGCAGCGGATTGGAAGTTTCGAAGCGATATACAAGCTGTGTTTGCGTACTGCCTGCCTCGGCAACGATACTCAAAGACGCTGAGTTATGTCTTGTACGATGCGGGATGTAGGCTGTTCCGCATCTACAACCGACATGATGGCGTGGAGACGAGGAATATGTCTCATGACACGCAACAGACCAGGAAGCGAATGACGACTTTACTACAAGGGCTGGAGCGCATCGGACTCGGTGGTGACAGTGCTCAAAAGGCCTTCGCCCATGCCATGACAAAGCTGATTGATTCCTTTATAGGAAGCCATTATCTCAAAGTTGACTGGTATTCCAAAAAGACGATTGTGCCACAGTTGAAGATGTGGATTCAGGACGGCTTTTGCCCGCTCGTTGAACTAGTATTGGAATGCCTGAGATGCGAACAGAGTAACATCCTGCCGACTGAAGTGTCTTCGTGGCAGGAGATGGCGCTGGGCAGGTTGGGTAGAGCGCGAGTCGACAACTTGTTTGATTTTGTCATCAATTGGGACAAAAGTATGGGCGCCATCCTAGATATCAAAGAGTATCTCAAGGTGGCAAATGCAAAACAGCATCTTACGTCAAGCTTTTCGCAACAAGTCTCAAGACGTCTGCTGCATCCTGGGGCAACGACAACATACATCCTGAACGTGTACATTTCCATTATTCGTTCTTTCCATGAGCTGGAGCCTAAGGGAGTGTTGCTCGAACGAGTAGCAAGACCAATTCGGCGGTATCTGAAGGAGCGAGAGAATACAGCCCGTATCATCATACTGAGTCTGCTCACTGATCTCAAAGACGATACCGGCAGCAAATTCTCTTCCAACAGCGAGTTATCATACGAAATTGCAAGTGAGATGGCTAAGCCAATTGCAAGTTTTGGACAAGACGCTGACGAAGAACTCAACTGGAACGACATGAATTGGCAGCCGCTACCGCAAGATGCTTCACCCGACTACAAGAAGTCAAAGGTCGAAGATGTCATCTGGTTCCTCTTGACGTTGTGGGAGCGGGACGATTTTATCAATGAGCTTAAGAATATCTACGGAGAGCATTTGCTCAAGTGTCAAGATCCCGAGTACGAAAAGGAGATTCGACTGTTGGAGCTCATCAAAGTGAGGTTGGGAGATGATAAACTACAGGCGTGTGAAGTCATGCTTCGCGATATGTTAGAATCTAGGCGTATCAACAGCACGATACGCACAACTTCTAGTGTACCGGCTTCAAACTCGCTGGTCACACCAGATCAGCGTAGTAGACAACCTCGAACGCCGGATGGTCGTCAACCACGAACGCCACGACCTCGCCGTCCTGCAAGGTCAGCAAAGAAAGCTACACCTTCTGGTCCAACTTCTGCACCACCTCCAGGCCCGACACTCAACGCACAGATTTTATCGTCATTCTTCTGGCCACAGCTCCGCGATGACACGTTCCAAGTACCGGAACAAATTAGTGCGCTGCAAAAAGAATACGAATCACGTTTCGAACGCATCAAAGGCATGCGCAAGCTACGCTGGATGAACGCCCTGGGCACCAGCTCCATAACCCTCACCTTTGAAGACCGCACCGAAGACTTTGACAATCTCACCCCCTGGCAAGTCAGCGTTATTCACGCCTTCCAGCCGCAACCCGGTGAAGAAGAGGAAAACACTACAGCCAGCAAAACCGGCGAAGGCACAACCCGTACCATCTCCCAGCTCGAATCCCTCCTCGAAATGGACGAATCCCTCCTCCACCAAGCCCTCAGCTTCTGGGTCGGAAAATCCATCCTCCGCTTCCACCCACCATCAACCTACTCCGTCATCGAGTCCCTCCCCAAACCCACTTCGCAAACCGGTGCCCACGACGCCGACGCTGCCGCTGCCGCAGCAGAAGAACTGGCGACCTTGCAAGCGGACCCCGGTGCCGCCACCACGACCATCAAATCACAATCTGAGATGCTGAATGAGAAGAAACATGTGTATACGGCGTTCATCATGGGTATGCTGACGAACCAGGGGAATATGGATGTTGGGCGCATTGCTATGATGATGCGGATGATGGTTCAGGGAGGCTTTCCCCATGGGGCTGAGGAGGTGGGGGTTTTGCTCGAGGAGTTGGAGGGCGAAGGGAAGGTGGTGAGGGTTGGTGGCGGGGTTTGGGGTGTTAGGAAGGGGTGAGCTGCTTGGATGCAGGAAAGGGAGGGAGGGTTTGATAGATGATGAATGGAATGATTGATTTAATCTTGTTCCTTTCTTGTTTTCAAAGGGATAGAGCGCCTTTTGATAATAATATACTTGGGTTTATGGTTTAGCACAAAGGCTTCTCGTACTACTGTCTTCCTAGTCCATCCCACTACCACATGATTCCCCAAGCAAAAGTTTCCGCGGTTTTTTCCCCCTCAATTCTTCGCATTTAAATGGGTGCATTATGGACTTCTCTGCTCGTTCCCACGATATTGCTGTTCTGACACGGTATATATCTCACTGGTTGGAAAAAGTGGGAGGCGGAGTGACGCGATTGCAGGGGGAGTGGTGTTTTGTTGTAGATGTAGATAGAGATTGTGAGTGCTGAGGGTGTTGAGTGTGAGTGGTTATAGTGTGAAAGAGTAAAGGATGGCGAGTGGAAGATAACGAGGAAGGTTGTTGCTTGGGTGATGTGGCATTGTGTATTCACGAGCTCTGCTGGTGCATTGTTGGATGTGATGTTGGATGGATATTATCAAGTGAGCTGTTCTTGGGCTTTTTAAAGAGGGCTAACTATCGCATAGCTTTTGTGAAAACTAGCAGGCGATGCATTGCAAATACAGTTTCAACCCGATCTTTGGTAGCTTGACTCGTACGATCCTGCACTACTTGATTTCCCACCTGTCCTCTTTCCATTTGTAATATGTCCAACCACCCTCACGGTGAAAATTAATACGATAGAGGTTCCGTCCGAGCTTTTCAACCGCACAAACCCCTTGTTCGTCATCCAAGAGTGTGTCGATCACATCTCTTCGCTGATCTATGAATGATAAAGTCATCTCCTTTGCGCCACATTCACGCTCTATAGCGCCTTTGATGGTTTCCTTTGTGACAACGTTGTCAAATCCGCAATAGTCGAGAAGGATTTGTACTGCGTCTTTGTTATAGTGCTGCAGAACGTATTTTACTGCCGATGCTGCTATTGGTAAATCTTTTCTTTGTCGACGCAGGAGACATTCAATAAAGGAGATTTTGTTATCTTGAAGGTATGCAACTTTGACAGTCTTTTCCGTAATTGTGGTGCCCTCGTCTAGTTCATCAAGAAGCAGTTCCACCCACTTCACGGCTTCGCGATTCCTTTCGATTACAGTATCGAAATTCCTTGGTACTATCATAGCCTCTTGTCTGCCTTGACTTAGGAGAATCTGAGCTAGAATCATTGTATTTTCACTATTCGCTATAGCTTCTTCTACCATCTCTTGTGTGATTTTGACGTCTTCCCTCCTGTGGCTCAGAAGGAATTTAGTCAGCTCAACAGGTTGGGCTCGGTTCCTGATAGCCTCCAATACCATCTCGTGTGATATCTTGATCTTTGCCTTGCTTCGGTTCAGAAGGAATTCGGTCAGCTCAACAGGTTGGGATTTGTTTCTGGCAGCTTCTAATACCATCTCATGTGATATCTCGATCTTTCCCTCACTTCGGTTCAGAAGGAATTCGGTCAGCTCAAAAGGTTGGGATTTGTTTCTGGCAGCTTCTAATACCATATCATAAGTGATCGTAATGGTTTCCTTACTTCGATTCAGGAGGGAGGCAACCAGTTTAGTGGGCTGAGTTTGGTTCCTGATCGCTGCCACTATCATCTCTTGTGTAATCTCGACGTTTTCCCACGAGTCAAGCAAAACCTCTAGCGCTTCCGGAGAAATATATGAAACAGTTGCTGTCAATACTATCCTCTTACTTTGTTCATCTACCTTCCAGTTGACGAGGATCATTGCCGTATATTTGCAATATTCGGAACGAGCAGCACGCAACACCTCGGTGGCAAGCCCAACCCCAAACTCCTTTTGCATAACAAGATGAGAAAGTATTGCGAGGCTTCCATTTGCAGCCGCAAGACCTCCAATAGTTCTCCCTTGCCAAGATCTGTAGGGTACTGTAAGCGCTTCGCTGACAAAGAGTTCTTTTTCCAACTCCTCGAAATCAAAAGCACAGGCGATAAACAATCCCAAATATTGTGATAGAGAGTCGCTGTTGGGTCTACAATCTAGAATCTTATCTGGTGGCGATTGGTCCTGAGGTAGAAATTTATTCTCCAGATCGGTAATACTCTGCATCCAGAGAGCCATGGATGAATTTTTCCCTTTGTCTCTTTCATACAAGAACAGGTGTTTCAAAACGACGCTCAAAGTGCCCGATTTCCTGGAATTTCCCGCTGCTCTGCAATGAGTAGGCCAGTGAAATCGTGCATAATCAAGTGCTTCAATTATGGAGGGTTCAATCTCGGGTTTCCAACCAACATGACGGAAGAGCTTCTGGGTTGCTCGAGTTGGAATTTTACCTAGTACGATCCAGAGACAAGCTTCCGCTATTAAGTTGTTGGACGATGGTTTACTGAACTCAGGTCTTCCTTCCAAAAATTCTCGCACGGACAGATGTGCGAAGCGAAATGTGTCAAGCTGTGAGTCGTGAATGATGAAGTTGTTGCAGTACTCAAGAATCGTTTCTTGAGAAACTGGGACTTTTTTGCCTTCATGAGGAATTGCTGTTACCGCGGCTAGGAACTGATTGGTTGGAAGCGTGGTTTGAGCTGATAACAACCAGCACAGGGCATTTTTGAAAATGGTCTGTCGATAGTCGCCTGGCATTGTTGAAAGCTTGTTGTAGACTTGGTTATACTGCTCACGCAGATCGGGCGGAAGTCGGCCCATGGCATATCTGATGTCGTCGTCTTCAGTGAACAAACAAAGATATTGCAATTGCATGCTGGCCCAACGAAACCTAAGGAGGATGTCAATATCAAGAAATTTGAGTATGCATAGCCAGACCTACATTCCATGAGCACTTGCGGTCGTTTGGGAAATAATCAGCTCTTTGAGCTCATCTCGCGAATTGCTACGGTAGAGTAGCTTTCTACGCTGAATCAGCTGTTCTGTCTCGTTCTTGACAAACCGTGCAATATCGCTCCGGTTCATCACAGAGTTTATCTCCAGATTCGGGTAGCTCTTCAGCTGCAATACGATATCTTGGTCATTTCGGCTCGAAACGAAAATTTTGACCAGACTAGATGCGTTTTTGAGAATCGTCTCCAGATACTCGAGTAGCTCCCATCGCGTCCCTGGATCGCATTCGTCCATGGCATCTATGACGATCGTCGTCTGGGGGTAGATTTCGATGAGCTCCGTGATCAGGTCGCAAATTTCTGTTATATCGGGCTGTCCGGACGCAAACCCTTGTCTCTCTTCGGTCTTGTACATATCGACTGTAGGTTTTAGAAGAGGCATCCCTAACTCCGTGTTTGACAGTTGGCGCGCAATACTAGCAAGTATTCCTCTGGGGTTCGACCGTAAAGGCTCTGCTGGATTTCTTGAACAATAGAAGAAGACTGGTTGCGGGCTATTTCGAGCCTGGAAATTCTTCATCGCATCATCGATTACAATTGACCTGATAATATCAGCGAGTTCTTCACGAATACACAGTGTATGAGAAACTCACACAAGTTTACTCTTGCCTGATCCAGCGATCCCATGGAGCCATAAAATGGAAGATGCGCTGTCATCCTTCCATTTCTTGAAGATAGCGTCATCCAGGAGCCACATCCCAGTCCCAGCTAGGAGATCTTTCTTGACTTGTTTGTGGTGTCCCATATAAGGTTCAGAAGAGAGCCATTGAAGAATTTTCGTGCGCTCCGATCCTGTATGTGTGAGTTGCTTTTCAACCGAATACCACGGTCACTTACTTTCAAGATTGTCTTGCACATGCTCAAGATTTCGATCGATTCTTTTCAGTGGCGCATTCATGGAGTTCAGTAGAGCTGCTAGCTTATCATTTTTCTCGATACTATCTTCTAAGTTGTTAGCGGATTTGATGATTAAAAGCGGCTAGCTCCCTCCCTAAATCCAAGAGTAACTCCTAGGTAGTGAAGACCATTTCAGTACCAAAACCAAATTTCTTTCCACGTCCTAAGTCGCAGGAAGAAGTTTTCAAGTTCTAGTGCCGAAGAAGCTTTCTTAAAAAAGCAGCTAGTACTAACCATTTCTTTCGGCCAAAGATATCCAGTTCTTTACCTGTTTTTCTGCTGTATGGATCTCATCCAGAGTTGATTCGAACGATTTGTCGAAAAGAAGAGCGCTCTTTATTATTCGCTCTAATAGTTTTCGTTAACGGATATCCTCTCTACGTAGAGGATAAAACTTACTTGCAGTCCCCTGTTCAAAGTACGCTATTATGTTAGATAGGTGGAGAAGAATCTTTGAATACAGTTTAACTAAAGCTCTCTGTAGCGATTCATAAGCTGCTGATGAATCGTAGATATACAGAGCTTCTACGATAGTGTAACGACAAATCAGCTCAGATACCCAAGTAAGATCTTCCATGACCAATGACATTTTTTCGGTATCATTTAAGGCAATCTGAAACTACGTCAATATCTTTCTTGGAAACCAATGCATTACTCACTTGTAAGATGAGGCGAATACCCGCCCAAGGAAGCGCAGCATGCGTGGGATCGTACTGAACAGCCACATCTCCAATCTCCTTGAACACATCAAGCCATCGAAGAAATTTCTCCAAAACATCCCTAATTATGACCGTTTCTCCGCCCTTGCGGGTGTACTTCCATCTCGATATCATGAACTGATTTCTTGATGCTTCGGCCTTCTCGCGTAGTTCTTTGAGAACATCGACCTTCTCATGTTGGGCAAAGTTGATTCCGTGCTTGTGTTCGGAAGGTAGCTGGGCTATAGCCTCGGTCCAGAGATTGGTGCTGAAGTAACGAGAAGTATTAGTAGACGCATGACTAGACGATTTGCCAGATGGACATACGACCTGTTGGATTGTGAAACAAATAATGTAGCCATTGCAGAGATACACTATGAGAAACAGGGTGTTGAAGGAGACAACTATGCCCTTATAGGGTTCTCATGGGGGTAGAGGACTGAGGCGGTTTGCAATGATGCTTGCATGTACGACATTCGTAGATCGTAGGAACCAAAAATTTCTCGCTCGCGTGTTTGGATGCAGATAGATCAATAGGTCAAATCTTGATTGCGGTGGAGATGTGTGATGGGGAGAGAAAGAGAAGTGTTGGATCTTTCAGCCTTGCGATGCGATGTGCTGTGAGCTGAAATGGAAGGTGGCTGTGTTATTGCACACGCCACCCCGCAGTCGCTAACAGCAACAATACTACCAATCGCTACTTAACCACTCTCCTGCAAATTGATTAACTCATGACTTCCCTGAAAACCATACTACGTCACACCTTCGCACCACTCGTCCAGCTGCACGCAGAACCTTTAAAGCAAAACATTAAGGAAGTAATAAGCTGTTTGAAACTACATACAGCAATCTCGAAGAACTAATCGCAAATAACAATCAAACTTGGACCTTAGATTGTACAGTGGCGTACATGAGACTTTCCAAGAGAAGGATAATCACTATTGCTAGTTCAGGATATCCACGCTATACAAGCTACTGTTCTTAACCTACTCAATGACTAGCGACTTCATCGTAACCTCCAACGCGCCCTCGAAATTTCCACTAATGGCATAGATACTCTGCATCGCAAATGCGGCGTCAGTGCTGAAATCCTCACACCCCCAATTTCCATCTATACATTGGTCCTGTGCTTCCTTCTTCACCTGCTCGCTAAGAGCAACACATCTTTCATACGCAGGGAGAGCCAGTGCAACCAGGCCCAAACCATGCCACATGCGGCCGACGTTGAACTCTGCTTCCTGGCGATGAATGGCGTGTGGGCTTTTGATGCGGAGATCGTAATATCTGTAGACAAAAGACAGACCCTGCTGGATTTGGTACTGCCTGTTTTCTGAGAGGCGTTTCATAGCATGTTGGATATATGCTACGCCTATGCCTAGATTGATTACTGGATCTTCAGGCGTAAGAGCGAACGCACGGAAGTAGTAGTTTAGCGCTGCCATGTAGCTTCCACCGCACATCAGAACGTGTGCGTATAATGCAAAGAGCGCGGGGTCGTGGCCCTTGACTTTGTCCACGTCCTCAATGTTGACGTTATTTCTGAAACCGCCTTTGGTGGTTTTGGTGCTGAAGTTAAAATCGATACGTTGTTCCGGGGTAAGGAGTGCGTAGTCAACCGTCTTAATGTAGCGCATGAGTACTTTGTATGCGGGACCAGTTGCAAAACCTTCGGGGAAAGAGCACAGACGATTGACGGAGCTGTATAGACGGAAGAGGTCGGTACCAAATGGATATTCTTTAAGAAGCCAACGGGCTGCAATAGAGGCTTGCGGTGAGTTGTCGGCTGCAAGGGCACAGGTGAGTCGACATATTTGAAGTTGCCGATGGTAGATCTGAGAGCGGTGAAAGATATTGGCCTGGAGGGCAACATCGAGTGTAGCAAAACATTGCTCTTCATCACCCTCGCCAGCAAGCAAAATAGCATAACGGCCAAATGCATCACACCATTTGTCGAAATGGACGCCCCAGAAATCAGTCGGGGGCGTACTAGGCCGTTCTTGGAGTTCAGGGTCTGTCTCGCCGTCCTCAACATTGTTCGCTACCACAGCAAGTACCATCAATGCCGATTCTTTCCAAAGGTCTCCGGCTGTTACGCGTCGGAAGTAGGTCATAAGGTCTTCTTTTTTGTTTGAATAAAACAAGTCAAATGTCGAAAACTCTTCAATCAGCTCTCGGGTAATCGATAGGACTTCTTTAATAGCTTCTTTGTCTCCATTTTCTGCTGGCTCCCATACCTCCCCTAGTCGTTTGAAACTGGAGACAATTTCTCGATGTTGAGCTCTCGCAGCCTTTAGATCGTCGGCAAAGTCGGTAGCAAGCTTTTGAAGTTTTCCGCGGAACAGTCTATTTGTGATTGCCCGATATGGCACATCAGTGCCCTCAATCGTAGCCGGCCTGAGTTCGATGTCGGGTGCTGCTTCGGCGTCTTCTTCGCGCACATCAAGGAATACTTGGATCTTTGGCGCCTTGGTTCTCTTTGTTCGGAATAGACCTTTCTTGGGTCGTTCCGTAGGAGCGATAATTCCTGGGAGCTCCTTATTTCCCATTTCGTTCGCCGAATCATCCTCTTCGCCATTCTGTCCGGTCGCCTTTTGCATCTTCTTTCTGTTCCTCCGTACAGTGCTTTTTCGAACGGCATACCTACCCCGAGCCTGTCTACGTTGGTTGTAGTAGTATACTCTGAGCTCATCGTAGGCCTGAAAGCCCAGAGCCTTGAGTTTGTGGCCATACTTATCGCGGTAAATGGTCTCTGCGCGCTGTCCAGCTTCTTGCCACATGCCCTGGTCTTCAAAGAACTTTGCAAGAATAGCGAGGTCATCATAACTCTTCGCTGGCCACTTCTTTAAAATAGGAATAACTTCTGCCGCCTTTTCAGTCCGCCCTTCATTCTTGAAGCAAGTGTGTAAGCCAATGTAGCTCATAAGATTGAACTCTTTGGAGTCATTGTGGAACAATGGCTCATAGAAACGTAGCGCATCCTTGTCATGGCCAGTAGCATGTAAGGCATCGCCGATAATTCGGAAGAGATCTTCATAGTCCCACATGAGGGCATCTGGGCCTTGATCGTCTGGCTCCAACATTTCCAGGTGGTGCTAATACAATCAGCAGATGTACAACTTCATCAGCCACCACTATACATACCATAGCTTCTCTGAAGTCATCCTTACTTCTACGCAGCCGGAACAACCCAAGTTTTACCCTGATCTCTAGTGGAAGAGTTGAGCCATACTTAGCATCTTGGGACTTCCGCACAAACTGTGGAACAGCAACACGTCTTGGTTCGTCTTCAACATCAAACTCGCGGTCATCGTCAAGTTCATCCCAAAACGTCTCTGCATGTCTGCCTTGCTTCCATCGCGAAAGTGATTTCAGCTTTGTGATTCCCTTGGCGTAACTGCCTGCTCTATCTAATAGATCAAGATAGATATTGATTAATTCCCAGTCAAGGTCATTCGTGACTGGGTCCCGGCCGGGTTGTGTGAATACCTCAATAGCCTCCTCAAAGCTGTCGATAAGCTTGTGGAGATGTATCTTGGTCTGTCTTGGTGATGCAGTGCCCATCATTGCCATAATCTTCAGTACACTGGTGTCCGGGTCTTCTCCCTGCTCTTTACGTGTCTTGAGCATCTTGAGGCCCAGCATCACGCACTTTGAAGAACGTCCTAGCTGTGCCTCGATTTCGAGTTTGTGACTGCGAGCCTCATAGTCGTTGTTGAGCAGGATGATCTCATTCAAGCATGGAAGTATAGCAGCTGACTTGTTCTTATCAGTGAAACGTGGGTGTTGCTCCGGGTCTAACTGTTGAATACGCTCGATGATGAACTGCCAAAGACCAGGGTCACGCTTTGTTGGCGCTCCAGCTAACAGTACAGCTATGGAGTCTTCTTCACGACCCATTTCAGTGTAAATTTCAGAGGCGATGTTGTATGCATCGAAAATCTCTGGGTTGAGTTGGATGGCCTGCTGAGCAAACGAAAGGGCTGCCTCATAGTCCTTCTCGATGAATTTGGCGTTGGCCTGTTGCTGCAAGGCTTTCCATTCTGCGCCAGGGTCGGCTACAGCGCGGGGACCTCGAGGACCTTTCTCTCTTCCAGGTTTCCCTCGCTTTCTACCACGTGTAGACCTAGCGCCACTATTACCACCTCGCTCTCTAGTTGAAGGGCGCCCTCTTTTGCCCCCACGCCTCCCTCGAGTACTCGAAGTGGGTATGATACCACTCATGGCGGGGTTTTTGGTGGACTTTCTGTTACTACCTTTCCCTCTCTTGTACCTGACACGCCCTTCCATGTCCTCGAATTCGACACCCAGCTCCATCTCGTCGGGATCACCTTCATCTTGCTGTGCATCTTCGGACGAATAGTCTGCGTCAATTTCAGAGTCGTCTTTCTGGATTTGGAGTAGCCGTTCTCGCTCTTCCTCTTCTTCAAGCATACGTTCGTACTCGTCGTCTTCGTCGTCTTCCTCTTCCTCTTCTTCTGAGCTTTCAAACTCGCGATCATAAATTGAAGAGTGAAATCCACTAGCTTCGGTATACTCATCTTCGTCCTCTTGTTCGGGGTTCGCTGGGATGAACCCTTCAAAGACCGCCGGCCCACTAGTAGCATAAGCCCTGTTAAATGGATCTTGAAAATTGCCACTAGTAAAAGGTGGCAGAGGCTCCTCTTCTTCTAAATCTTCTACGGCATTTAATGGGATTAATGGTATGTACGGATTCCGGGTCGGCGGTTGATTGTGGAATTGAGAAGGCTGAAAGTCAGGTTGGTGGTACACTGGGTGGGAAGGAAACGGCAGCCCATTTTGTGGGAACTGAACAGGATACTGCTGTCTGCCATATTGCGCAGCTGGCTGCATCAAACTGGAGGTATCATCTTCGAAGGTACCCGCAACAGGCGGGAAGCCTCTATCGTCCTCGTGATGCTCAGGGTTCCATTGCCTGAAGTATTGATCATCCGGGTTCATTGTGGGCTCTAACACTGCGCGCTTGCATTAGTTGACAACTGTTAGTGGTAGATCAATGCAGCATCTGATACCGAGAGGCTGGTGGTGAGGAAAGCTTTGGAAGCAGGGATTGTTTTCGTTCTAAGAAACTAGCGTCCGTGCTTCGCGCTAGGGCATGTCGTGCAGTCGGGTCGCGTGCCAGCTTACCTCCAGAGCAGCGTACCGGTGTCTCTAATCACGTTGCTGGTTAGTATTGGGGTTGCATTATCTGAGGAAACACTGGAGGATCTGGCGAACAAATTCGACGAATACCCTGAATGCATTATACTTCCTGCCAATCCAAACCATGTTGATTGGAAGCATTTTGGCGCCATCCATGGAAATAGCACCAAGAGAACATCGATGCCGATTTACCGACAATGGCCTAGCCTTCTCACTTAGTTTTTTGGGTCCAATAGAAGAGCCCAATATGCGCTACATCTAGGCCCTCGGCAATGCTGCCAGGAAGTATAAGTGGAGAGGGGTTATATCGTCTGGTTTCAGGGCCACAACAGCTTCTCCGCACAACACGCGCCACAACTCGCCTGGAAATATAGATAGCCACCCTCTCAATACAACTGTTTGCTTCAGAACACCATACCTCAGCCATGTTCAACAGGTTTATCATATACAGCGTCGCGTACGCGTCTCTCGTCTTCGCTGTCAGCATACCACGACATACAGCACAGCAACCTCTTCTTCTCCCGGACTATCAAGCAGGTGGATTGAAGTCGAACAACATCCACGTCATGTTGGCATTTATTGAGAGCGGAAGCAAAATGCAAAAGCTGGCGGAAATCCCACTAAATACACGGATCGTCGCTGGTACGTTACTTTGCCGTTGAAGATGGAGCTTTCAACCATGTGCACGTCTCGGACAAGCTCCCTGCCTATCTGTAGACCGTAGCAGCATTAAATCCTCTCCAAGAGCCACTGACACTGCGGCTAGGTCTCAATATACCAAATCGTCTAAGCGCTATCAAAATCGCTATGGCAGTCACAGTCGAGGACCGTTCGATATCACTGGAACGCCTAGACAAGATCATGTGCAGAATCACGCCAAAGACGGATGCCAAAGAGAAAGAGGTAATGAAAAGTGAAGGGGACCCAGATGAGCTGCCGTGGTTCATGTTGAGGGACGGCACAGTCGAACTCGAAGATAGTTCGTCGGAATGGTTTCTTGGAGGCAGAGCGATACAAAGCTTCGAGTGCCGTTAACGCGCCACAGTGATGATGACCGAGCAGACTGTTTGACGTCTGATCCAAATGCTAATGTATAATGCTCTATGCTCTCTCCGGGTATATTAAAATGCTGCTTCGATGCCAATCGATATGTCCAAGTCAGGCGAACCTAAACGCCTATTATGCAAAGGATGGGGAGTGATCAAACGTTATTGTCCCCTTCATTCATGCCAACCATTTCGTATTCCCCTGCGCCATCCCTCCCTCTACCCCTGCCCCTGCCCCGAGACTCGCCGCCCTCTTCTTCGGCCGCCGGTTGCGGTTGCGGTCGCGCAGGCGTCTTGCTTCCAAAGTTGATGGGTCTCAATTCCCGCCACTGGCATGCCCACACACCCAATGAAGTCATGATGGTCGCGCTGCATATCTGTAGTGCCCACCAGAAGAGGTTCGCGGGTATCGCGTGCGTGTATAAGGAGGTGACGACCAAGTGAATAAAGTGCACGGTGAGGGCAAAGTCAAGGACGAGCTTGGAGCGGGCGATGAGAAGTAGTATGAAAATGGCACTGTGGCATGTCAGACGGTTGCACAACTCCACGGGGCGCGTAGGTGAGGGCTTACCAGGCGAGGCTATTCAACATCCAGACCAGGCCCAATGTCCATCCAACCGTGGTATCTCCGCTCAGGCTCTGCCAGTTGAAGAGGAGGTCCAGGCTGACCTCCTTGCCCGCTACCAGGGCAGTGAAGAGAATGAGGATCCCGGCGCATGCATAGTATGCGAGTTGAAGGAGGACAATCTGGGAGAGGATGCGGATTGGCGAGAGATCCGCGAGTGCACCGGGTCGAGGGGGGCGGCGTCGGCGTGGCATGAATACGCAGGCGATGCGCTATGGCATGAGCATATGGAGTGGAGAGTCCCAAGGTCACGTCGGTTGGTCCTGTATTACTAGTTGGCAAGGTTGCCTGTTCGCGGATGGTTCGCTGGAAGGGTTCGGCGAAACGTAGAGCGTCAGCGCCGATGTCATAGCGTAGGAACTTTTGCCAAGCACCAATTCGACATTCTGCTCTACATTAATACCAACAGCGCTGTATACCAGTTCTACCAAAGAGCCTCGCACCATACACTATACCAAAGTACGCAACTCTAGAATCCAATTCATGTCAAATATTTATACCACTCCAGTCTGACACGTACGCCAGCTTCAACCTCGTCCCTCCGCCTCCATCTCCGACTACGCCGCGCCCTTCTCCGCAACTTGACATTCGACAACCATGGGCTGGTTCGGCTCTAGTTCAAAGGACGACTCTGGCGTCAAGAAGACAGAAGGCGGCGCATTCGAGTCGCCCTCACGGTCCAATCGCAAACAATGCTATGCAGCACGCGACGCCTTTTTCGAATGCCTCGACAAGAACAACATCCTGGATAGCATAAATACAAAGTCTGGAAGGGACAAAGCTGCAAGCTTCTGTGGACAGCTGGACAAGGAATTTGAGAAGAACTGCGCACATAGCTGGGTGAGTTGATACTTGTTCTAGTGCTGGGTGACGACATCACATGTTTAGGACCGCAGGGATGGATGGGAGAGCAATGCTAACAGATACCAGGTTGAATACTTCAAGAAGCAACGAGTGGTCAACTACCAACGCGAGCAAACCATCAAAAAAATTGAAATGCAAGGCGGCGAGATTACAGCACCGCAGTTACCACTACCAAGTCAGAACAGGTAATTCGCGGCACTACTCGAAGTTTTGCTCATATGCCTTGAGTAGTAGTCTTGTTTTTCCTTTGACGCCGCTCATGACCCTGTACAATATGTACGATATGTAGTACCAGTAGTAGTATCAGTAAATATACACGATTCCTAGCCCGCTTGTAGACGAGCAGGATCAGCATAACATGCACCACAGAAACGAGAGCCAGCTTGATTCAAAATGGTATATAACTCCAAACCTTGCCATAATATACTTCATGGTTGCATGTAGCGAAAGGGCCAACAAAGTCGGCACTTCTTCACCCTCCAACATGCATCACATGCAAAGTGCCCCTCACCCATCACATTCTCCACACCTCTTTAATCAAGGGGCCCATGCACATGCACATGCACATGCACATGTACTGACAGTCGGTAAGTATGCATGCCCCAATGCAACAGAACAAAGCCCGAAGTATCCACCTGCGAACTTATTTGTCAATCACAAAGATGAGTAAAGCCAAGTCCGAATAGACACGGATATGGATGCTGAGGCCGACTAGATGCGCACTCGAAACCCTATTGCTTCCATACATGCTAAGCGCCAACATGGCACAATGTCGTCACCCGGCCCCGAATCCATGCAGGCACATCCCCGAGAGAAGTTGCAGGCCGCAAACTATACGTGCCCCCAACGAAATGAAAGATGATGATCGAGTTGGGCAAGCAAAGTTTTGCTACGTACTAGCAGGTAGAAAATAAATTGCTATCACACACACGTGCACTAACCATCCAGTCCCATGACCAAGACTCATCTACGTACCACTATGTAGAAATACCCAACCAAAATTAAACAAGCGTGCACATTCCCCTCTAACTCCCATGCACTCCAGACGCACGGTCCCCCCAGGCACATTATTCATCAAGGAGCAACCATAGCGAGTGCACCCCCGTCCGAATCTCATCGGCATCTACATCCCGTGTCTTGGCACTTCACTTGTCCCGTGCGCATTCTGCCTCGGTCGCAGAGACCAAAGAAAAAGAGAGAAAGTGAAAGGAAATGGTAAGGATCAAGGTTAAGCATACCCGTCTGGGGAGAAGGAAAAAAAGCTAGCGCAATACCTACATATACATGTGTAAACAAGTACCTTTATTGCTTCCGGCAAAAAGAAAAAGCAGGTCATGACTTCTTTTGAACATGTGTACATAAAAGTCGTCAATCAAAGAAGTCTAATTTGGGGCATGGGGGCAAGCGGAAAGCACCAGAAACAGAACAGAGAGAGCCGTTGAAGCCCCATGGAGTTTAAAAAAAAAGAGAGAACAACGTCCCACGTAAGACGGAGTATGCGCCATGGCAGCGAGGCGAAACGGGGGGAAGGGAACCAAAAGTCAAAAAAGAACCAGTAAAGTTATACACAGTCAAAGGGTTTCCCTTGCACCCAGAGAGTTTACTTTACGCACGTAAGACGAGTTTGGAAAACGGCCGAACGGGCAACGGAAGGGAAGGGAAGGGGAGGGAGTGATTGTCCGTCCAACGTTATTATGCGGAACGAAAGGGAAGCAAAGGACGGACCGGGGAAAAGGAGTCCCGGTCAGCAAGCAACATGCATATACCCCCCCTCCATAAAAAAAAATGACCCGAGGCTGGGATATGTGGGGTTGTCGAAACAAGCAAGGAACGAATCGGGCGAATTTTCTGAACGAGGTTAACAGAATGGAAGAATGGAGGGAACCAGCAATCGGAGGAGGAGGGGAGGGGGGGAAGAGGGCGTTGGTTGCAGATTAGAAACACTATATCGCACACATGGATTCCCTTCTTTTTTTCCCTTCCCGCCCGCCCTTGTCACTTTTTTTCCCCGCGAACTTGACGACCCGCTTCTCTGTCTCTAACGTCGCTTCGCGTGTGAACAAGATGAAAAGCAAATCACAAAAAAAGCAAATTGGGTGGATGGAGGCAAAAAATAAGACTAACTATGCGTGACTACAAAAATGTGCTCTCATAAACCACAAGCACATAATGCAAAGCGAAGCAAAGCAAAAAGAAAAGACGACGTGCCGTCCATAGTTTACCTAATACATGTGTATATTAAATACTTGATTGGCTACTACTATACTTTCCCAACCCATCTACCCACCTACCCCTTCTCCAAGATAAGGCGTTGGCAGCATTTTAGCCGCAGCATCGAGCAGCAAGGCCCCAAATCGCGCCACCTGGTCAGAGTTTGTCGGGTTCGGCGAGATCTGAGCTTTATTTGTCTCGGTTATCTCTCTGTGTGCAGAACCAAAGAGAGGTACCGCCGCCCCTCCCCCCAACCCCACCTTGCCCACCTGCCACTCACCACACATCCCATGACTTCATGACCGAGTCAAGTCCATTTTGGCCCTCTCCCTTCTTTTTTCGTCCTTTCCACCCCTCTATTGGCTCTCTCTCTCCTGCGCCTGCGCGGAGGTTATCTCCGCCCTTTTTGTGATTGCCAGTATGAACGGTGTGTGCATGCATGTGCGTGAGTAGTATATGTGTACTTAGCATGTATGTGCGTAATGCAACCTCGTACTGCCATTGATTGCGGAATTCCCGTGTGTCCTCGTAATTGAAACGTGGCACACGCGACTGTTGATTTCTTTGATGCGCCTCATTCCCGACGGTCTTTTTTGGTGAGAGTGGTAGTCAAATCTTGTCACCCTTTCACCACTTTGTTGGCCAAATGGTGGCAGGATCGAACTCGCGCCTAAAAATGTCCACGTCAGACATGCAGCCCTTGCTTGGTGATCCGACCATGCTACTGTCAATGGCAAAGACTACATCCTGGAACGCGCCATGGAACTCTTCTTCCTCAAAGAGTAATTGTCTCCACATGCACGCTACTTCCTGCGCCGGGTTGCGGAAGATTGGTCCGAGACCAAACGCGCCCAAAACCAAGTTTCGATGGCCGCAGTAGGATGCGATGCGCAGCACTGCTCGCATCTTCTCTCGCATCAACTCTCGTTCTTGTGCAAATGAGTACTTGCAACCGCTCTCGTCAAGTTTTGGGCGCCGTACTGGAGCGACTGATATCACGGGAAGTGAGGCCATGTCTGCAAAAGGTGCATAGTCTTGTTCCGGACCGGCTCTGAAAACGTCTGTGGCTTGTTAGTAGTGAGTCTCGTGCCGAGGCGGACTTTTGGCTAGCACCCCAACATACACACTTCGGGAGAGTAGATGCCACCTCTTTGTGGGATGGGGTAGAAATTCTCTTCGACGCCTAATTGTGCGTTCCAGGGCATGGTAAGGGCGTGGACCAGGTTGCTTCTCCGCGCAAAGCACTCTTCTGGGGCCATGAGGCCAGATTCCCAGTCGCCACCTGCGCGCTTTTCGTTGGCTACATTGACCACAGGAATTCTCTTGCAGTTTGGGTCGGCATTGAGAGCACTCTGGTACCAGCCCAGGGCATAGTTGACGGGGTCGCCCTCCATGACTGCGACTCTAGTCCGTTGTGATGAGCGCTTGTCGACATTGACTCGTATTTGTGCAGAATCTGGATAGAGATATGACGTCTTGGAGTCTCGAATGTAGTGTTTCCAGATGTGAGGCATCCATACTCGCTTTGCTTCGGCTGCTATTTCAGAGGGTTTTGGTCTTGATTGTGGCATGACGACGGTGACGTAGGTGGAGTGTTGGCTGTTTCGTGAGCTGAGGCTGGCAGAGCAGCAAGGGAAGGTAAGTCGAGGGACGAGTCTGGAGAAACAACGACACGGGAAGGAGGGCGAAGACAGTGGTTTACAGCAGCACGAGACTTGAGCAAGGCAGTGCGGGGGAGGGAGAGTGAGTGAGTGAGGGCCTGTGACCAGACGGCGCCAGGCCGGCCAAGGGACAGTATATCAGTCGAATGCGGGTTTTGCAATGGGCGTGTAATAAAGCAAGCTAGATCGTAGCCCCAGATCGAGTCAGCGACTAGACTGGGGCAGCAGAAATGCACCAGCTACAGAAGCGGCAGTCGTCTGCGTGAATCTGGCAGACCCCTGTGGGTTTGGGCGCGCGAGGGGTGGCATTCTGGCAGCAGACACGGGGACAGCGGTTGGAGGGATGGAGACATGATGCATGTACTAGGTGGCCGGTAGCAGCCGTGCCGTGTGTTTGCAAGCCTGGTCCTGGTGCTGGGGGCACTGCTGTGAACCCAGGCAGCTGCCAGGCACCTGAAGCCACAAAGAGCCGTGTCGGGTTTACTGGGACGGCCAAGGCAGGGATGCGTGGCTGAATCGATCGGCCAGACTTCGAAGCGATCTGCATCGGGTTGGAAGCGGGTTAGAAGGATCTGGCGGCGCTGGGCAACCGATGATGACAGCTTACTAGCACTTGGTAACCAAGATCCTGCACGATATAGCGCCGCAGCAATAGCGTCGGCACTAGAATCCAGATGCAGGGCACCATGGCACATCGAATCAATGGCTGCTTATCGTCGAGCCCGCCACACGTCGCCGGGCCACAGTGCCACAAAGTGCGTGTTTCCCTCACCGCCAGCCAGGTGGCACCAGCAGACAGAGAGGAGCGGCGGCGACAAAGGGCCACGGCATCATCGGGCCCTTGCTGCGGGACATGGCCGCCCGGGAGGACGAAAACGGCGGTGGTGGTGGCGGAGAGGGAGGGGCTGCTGACATACATGGACATACGTAGGTGTACATGTAGTGTGTATATATGTATACGTTTGCCAGCGAGGTGTGGCGGCTGTAGTGGTGTGTGTATACGTATGTATGTGTGTAGTAGGTGTGTATGTTGTGTAGATGCCAGGGCGGAATCTCGTGCTGCAAAACATATTAGAAGTTTGTACGCAGAATGTCCATGTAGTCGGTCTGTATGCATGTACGTACATAAGTATGATTCCCGGTCGATACATAAGCATCCAACTCCTTGCTCATGTCCGCAACTCCCCTGCTCGCCGCCTAGTGTTTCAGGGCGGGCGGCCGGTCGCTCACACGAACGATTGACGAGCGCCCAAGAACGGCCAGGTTGACGCGATTCTAGCGCGGGGCCCAAGCGCCAGCTCGCTTTTTCCAAGCTTCGCTTCCTACACAACGTCAACGCCAACGGCAACACCCATTGCTGTATATTACACGCTACACCGCACTGCTCGACAGGTGCAATCTGCCGCCGCGTAAATGAGGTGCGTCCTGCGCCCGCTGACGACGCCTGTCCGCCCTCAGCACTCGTCTCCAAGTCACAGCGCCACGTCTCCCTGGCCGGCATGTCGTCCTCGCTGCACTTCAACGTTTCGCCCCGGCACCATTGCTGAGCTGCTGAGGCCCTCTGCACACTCACCCTCTGCACGCCAATCTCCCCCGGATGGTGCCACCCTGACGGTCAACGGCTATGTGCGCACTGTGCGCAAGCAGAAGCGAATTGCTTTTGCCGCTATTGGAGACGGCTCGACCTTGCGCACCGTCCAGGCCGTCCTCCCTCCCCAGCTAGCAGAAGGGTCAGTCGCCGCCTCTACTGCTACTCGTCCAGGCGCTGACAAGCCGCTCCATCAGGCTCTCGACCGGCGTCGCAGTCACAGCCACCGGCAAATGGACGCCCTCACCAGGCCAGGGGCAGTCGCATGAGCTCCAGGTCACCGATGTGCGCATATTGGGAGACAACGATGCCACCGTGAGTTCGCTACCGTGATCTGCACTGACTATCTTCACCATCTGATTGTATTGCTCCGTCTCAGACCTACCCAATACAGAAAAAGTTCCAGACCGCAGAATTTCTTCGCACTCTCCCGCATCTGCGAAGTCGACTGCCGTTCAACTCGCTTATCCTGCGGTTGAGGTCTGTAGTCACAGCCCAAGTAACAAACTACTTTGCGAAGCACGACTTTGTCCAATGCCATCCGCCAATCATCACGTCTTCGGATTGCGAGGGCGCAGGCGAGGTCTTCACTGTGGCGCCTGAAGCACCATCTGCACATGATCAAATCTCCGCCAACCAGGCTAATCCTCATCAAGACTTCTTTTTTGGTTCTCCAAAGTACCTGACAGTCTCGAGCCAACTCCACCTTGAGGCTCTAGCTCAGTCAGTGAACAAGGTCTGGACTCTGTCCCCCACGTTCCGTGCCGAAAAGAGTGATACGGCCCGCCATCTTAGTGAGTTTTACATGCTAGAAGCCGAAATGGCCTTTGTCAACGACGTCAATGTCGTCATGGACACGGTAGAGGACATGTTGCGCTCCATTGCTTCCGAGCTGCAAACCTCGGCTGTAGGCCAAGAGCTCCTTGAAGCGCGGGCGCGGGATCAGGAACAAGAGAGCGCATCTGTGTCGCATGATGCGCTCGCACAACGGTGGCAGGGGTTGATAGCCGGGCCGTGGCCAAGGATTACCTACAAAGCCGCCGTACAGAACCTCCAGGACGCTATATCTCAGGGCAAGGCCGAATTTGAGTACGCGCCTGGCCATGAAGACGGCCTCCAGACCGAACATGAACGTTTCCTGGCCGAAAGCATAGGCAACGGCGGGCCCGTTTTCGTCACTGACTACCCACGTAACATCAAGCCATTCTACATGGCGCCATCGACGGGCGCAGCAGCTGATGATGGCGCAACATCAACAGTCGCGTGCTTCGACTTACTCGTGCCCGAAATTTGTGAGCTTGTGGGGGGCTCGATGCGTGAACACAGGCTGCCTGATCTTGTCCAGTCCATGGAGGCCCACGGCCTCCGACATACGGCTGATGAATCGACTGACGCATCAGACGGTTCCCTACAGTGGTATGTCGATCTCCGGAGATACGGCAGCGTCCCGCATGGCGGGTTTGGCCTTGGGTTTGATCGGCTTCTGTGCTACCTGGCGGGTGTTTCTAATATCAGAGATGTAGTCAGCTTCCCCCGGTGGCACAAGCGGTGCGACTGCTGATACGCAGTTGAAATTAGAGGACCTCTAGTATCTCGGATCACGACATTGTGTTGTTGACCAACATGGTGCTTTGTAACGTGCCATGAAGGGTGCTGGAGATTATTGCTTGTTGTAGTGATCGAGACCGAGGGCCCATTGTACCTGTGCGCTGCAAGGGCCCTCTCTGTCAACTGGTGAGACCAAGCGGGCTAGCCCACCAAACGAGCCACCTTTGCCACAAAATACAACGACTACAATATTGTTTTAAACAATGACCGGATACGATACATCCGCTAACTCCGAGTTTACTATACCAAAGTGCACATGAAGTAAAGTACCAGTATATTAGTGGTGTTGCTGGGAGATTATCTCCGACTTGGGCCGACCGACGCGCACCACTGCTCCGAAGCCTGGCGGGCCGAAGCCGCACCGATTTTGCGGCTGCAAACAAGAGGGTTCAAGATTGGTGTCCGCTCTCAGACTACACTATACACATGGCAAAGCTGGTTGCTTCGGCTCATCGTCACGTGCGCAACAGTAAAATGCTGTCAGTTTTGATTTTGCATTTGGTTAGTCACGGAAGTCGAGGCCTATGCGCGGCTTGTTCGATGCCGATATTGGCCATTAATCAGCCAGAGGGTCCAGAGTAGAGCAGAGTCGAGTAGAATAGAATAGTACGCTACCGTGGGCTGTTGGCAACGAGGTGGGGGGTGGCGGAGTCATGCTGCACCACCACCACTCAACACAGGCTTTTGTAGAATACAATTCGCGTAGTCTGTGCCCGCGAAACAGGCGTGGCTGGCCTGAGATGTGGGCGGAGATGATCTGATAAGATACAGGAGGGAAGCTACCACAACTCTCCTCGCCTCGCCTCGCATCCCCGGCTGGCTTTCGCAGACACTCGCTGTCGCACTCAGAATGTACTCCATCTCCGCGGCAACGTGCAAAATTGTCTGGATGCATTTGCCGCAGTGGTGGCGGACGGCCAGTCGAGAGGCGCTCAAGTGAAGCATGTCTTGTATGTACATAGATACAGCCTCGTAGCACGCATACGCATTGGCTTGCGCAGACCGAGCGTGGCCGTCCATCAGGCTCCGGCATCGCAGCGACTGATAACAACGGCCAAGTTGATGGTCGATAGAGTCAAACCCCCGACCGCCGCGTTTTAGGTCTGACGTCTCGGCGTTCGGCTGAAGTCATCTCGCGCTTCCGTTACTAGTTGCAAACAAAAGTGACAACTTCAATTTCTGGCGAGCGTCAACCCACCGCCGTCGCCCTCTTGCACCACCCTGGGACCTATCACGAACCCTTCCCACCTGTCTCTCTTCAAGCCGCCAACCTGGAATCCGCAGCACCTGCAGCCGGCCGTCTTATGGCCCCCCATGATCCACCCGCAGTTCCTGTCGAAGAAGAGCACGAGTACAGCTCCATTGCACCGCCGCCCTGAAAGATACCAATTGCTAACCTGCGCGCCAGCTATGAAGCACTCCCACCAAATTTCTCCCTCACGGCAAACATGCTCGCAGGCGCCTTTGCGGGTGTCGCCGTACGTCCTCCGGAGTCGCCGCCATGTACTCGTCCTGGCTGACTTGACGACAGGAACACTCAGTCATGTACCCGGTAGATTTGCTCAAGGTGCGCAACATGCCTCTCGCTCACTCACAGCCTGCGAGCCATGCGCTGACTGTCGACAGACCAGAATGCAGATTGTCAACCCCTCGCCAAGCGCCATGTATAGTGGTATTTCCAACGCCATGGTCACCATATCCCGAGCCGAAGGGTTCTGGTCGTTATGGAGAGGCTTGTCTAGTGTTGTAATGGGCGCTGGTAGGCAAACAACTGCGCAGACTATGGCAAAGTGTAGCTGACGGATGGGACAGGCCCCGCGCATGCTGTCTATTTTGCATCGTACGAGGCCACGAAGCATGCTCTCGGCGGAAACGAAGGAGAGAGCCACGAACACCACCCTCTCGCAGCAGGTGCGCAGTGCCACCCACATTTGCATTCTAGCGAGCACTTGCTAACTGTCGACAGCTGCTAGCGGTGCCGCAGCCACCATTTCCAGCGATGCATTGATGAATCCGTTTGACGGTAAGAGACATAGTACCATAGCACCCCGCGTCTACTGAACCCCGCAGTCATAAAACAACGCATGCAAATGCACGGCTCGATATACAAGTCTGTCCCGCAATGCGCCCGCGAGGTCCTCCGCACAGAGGGCATTGGCGCATTCTACGTTTCCTACCCCACAACACTATGCATGACGGTCCCCTTCACAGCCCTGCAATTCATGGCATACGAATCTCTTTCCAAAGTCATGAACCCTACCGGCCGATACGATCCCTATACACATTGCTTTGCGGGCGGTGTTGCAGGTGGATTTGCAGCAGGCCTTACCACACCACTCGATGTTATCAAGACGCTATTACAAACGCGAGGAAATGCCAGGGATGTAGAACTGAAGAACGTCTCGGGCCTGGTGCAAGCTGCAAAAATCATCCACCAAAGAGAAGGATATAGAGGATACTTCCGTGGCTTGAAGCCTCGAATCATCACAACGATGCCCAGCACTGCCATTTGCTGGTAGGTTTTTTTGCAACACGCCTAGTCTGGTCCTTTCTAACCCAAAGCAGGTCTGCATACGAGATGGCGAAGGCCTTCTTTATTCGGAGAAGTACGAACTCGTCCACGGCTATATAACGAGACGACGATGCAGACTGGCCCCTTTCCCAGGCATCATTTACAAAAATCGCCAGAGTATGACGATGTGCGCTTTGCAAATCGAATAAATATACCTGCGGCGTCGCGGAGAGGATATTACTGCAGTACTGGGCATTTGCGACGAGGTCCAGCATTCTGTATAGAGCGGGCAGAGCGAGAAGATGTGTCGCGACATTCCCTAATTGGCATTGTGTAGTGAGAGAGGCTTTGAGGCTCTTCCAAACGCTTCATCTGGCAGCGTCTAAACGTTTGGTTATGTGAGCGCATGGTGGCTTGCGCAGATAATTGTACCATAGGAGAAATTCAAGACCGGCACCGCTCACAACACATCTGTCGACTTTTTCATAATTTGCACAGTTTGACTTTTACTGCTTAGACGGCAGTGCTCTTGTGGCTCATATATCCTTGCAAAAGAGTTGAAGTCTTTACGTTAATTCTTTTTTTAAACCTTTGTATCTATTGTAGTAAGCTTCTTTGTAGGTGAGTAATCGATAGACGACGGCCCGCTCCTGTTTAGTCTCTGGTCGTGTACCCCACTTTCGCATGCACATGCGCATGTCTCGTGGGTTTCTTTTGCAAGTGCAAGCATTCATGAATTTGAACCTGACTTACGGTGTTGGGTTGCCCATGTTTGAAAAACGCCACCGCAGCAGCTTCTTTTGTTTTGCTCGGTTGCCGTTACTCAGCCTTCGAGGTTGCGAATATGCACTGGGCAGCAGCCAACTACGTCACGCCCCAGCGCGAAGCTAAGGCTGGCGCATGCAACAGACGACCCTGCCAATACCAGCCCAGGCCTGGGTGATAGACACCTATTCCTGTCTCCGCATCCTACGCCAGCTTGAAGTGAGCGCGCAATCTCTACTTCCTTCGCTATGCGCGCCAACACCACCCAGAAAGCCTACGACGAGGCTTTCTTGGCCTGTTCGACCGCAGTGTACTTTGAGAGCCAGGTCAGCGCCTGTCAACCCAACAATGTCGCGTACGAGGGAGAACACTAACCAGAGTCCTCACAGAACAACGAGCCAGAAGCATTGCGATCTTGGAGGACAGCCCTCGACCATATCAATTACCATAATTCTCGTCGCAACCCCTCGACATACCGCCCCGCAACTGAAACAGAGAGAGCGCTCATCGAATCGCTGCATCAGCTGGAACTACAGTGCAAGGAGCGTGTAGATCTTTTGGAAACCTTGAAAAGGAGCCGAGAGGATTCGAGGGAAAGCTTGACCTCGGTGTCGTCTGACACGAATACACCAGTTGTACCGTCTCATGGAGCGGCTCAATCACCAAATGGAGCGAACCCATCCTCTTCGTGGCTCGGGGGTGGTTCTATACCGCCGTTGGATTATACCGATCTCTCACGACCACCGCTACCTTTGCGCCCCGCGATGGCGCCTCGCAGAAGCTCCGGCAATGGATCAACACGAGAAAACAGCCTATCACAGACTCGGAGCGCATCAAATTTGTCCCCAGGCCCTGTAGGCGAGAACAAAGCGCGTACACCATCCCCAGAGAAAAGCGGTAGATTATTGCGGACATTGAGACCAGGAAGGGAGGGCAAATCGTCATCGGGAAAGATGCCCAACTCGTTAAGGAGCCGCCCTGATGCTTCAAAAGCAGCTACTCAAGCATGGACTGTCAGGACCGCATCAGCTTCGAGCCGCCCTGTTCTGGGCCCGTCAAACCCATCAACTTCTTCAACGATTACTTCAGTACGCTCATCAATAGACAAGTCAGCTGCTGAAAGGCCGAACACATCCTCGAATATTCAGTCGCAACTGCCATACGTACAAGCACCGCTCTCTTCTAGAGCTGACCAACGCTCGGCATCCACTGCTCATGTAGCTTCAGCTCTTATCGACGATGATGAGCCTCAGCCTACCAGAACTCGAGCTTCTGAGCGAGCAGCACCGCCAGTTCCTCGAAAACCAGTAGATTCAGGACGGTTGATGGGTACGCCATTAGGAAGTATAGCATTGCCTTCGTACCGAAACGAATATCCTAAAACTACGCCCGATCCGCGAAATCTTGCTGCATCAGCAGCGGCACACTCATATGGCGATTGCGGTGTTGAAAGAGGAGGTTGTAAGGGGAGTGTGATGTGGGATCCAACCACACGACGACTAGTACCGAAACCTGTAAATAACAACGTGCGCACACGAACTGATTCCGAACAAGAGAATCTGTCTGAATCTGTAGCAATTGAAGCTGACGGGAACGTTCTCAAACAAAGACGGTCTCCAGTACAAAAGGTCAGAGGCAGAGGAAACTCAATTCGCGCAGAGCTACCCGATACTCCGAGCACAGACAGTGCCGAGGGCGAGGAAGAAGTAGAAGAGACGGACGAATGGAAACGACGAACAGAAGAAATCATGAAGAATCTTCCGCGAGGTGTCGACAAGCAAGCAGCGCAGCAAATCCTGAACGAGATTGTGATACAGGGAGACGAAGTACACTGGGACGATGTATCGGGATTGGAGGTGGCAAAATCAGCTTTGAAGGAAACAGTGGTTTACCCGTTTTTGAGGCCGGATCTGTTCATGGGTTTGCGAGAGCCAGCACGCGGCATGCTCCTCTTTGGACCTCCGGGAACCGGAAAGACAATGTTGGCAAGAGCGGTGGCAACTGAGTCAAAGTCAACATTTTTCGCCATTTCTGCAAGCAGTCTAACATCAAAATTCCTGGGCGAATCAGAGAAACTTGTTCGTGCGCTGTTCCAGTTGGCCAAGATGCTTGCGCCGTCAATCATATTTGTTGACGAAATTGATTCACTCCTTTCGTCACGGTCCAGCTCTGGGGAGCATGAAGCAACACGTCGCATCAAGACTGAATTTCTCATTCAGTGGTCTGATCTGCAAAAGGCGGCTGCTGGAAGTGCAGTGACTGAACGGGAGAAAGAGAAGGGCGATGCTAGTAGAGTGCTTGTGCTGGCTGCAACGAATCTTCCATGGGCTATTGACGAAGCAGCAAGACGAAGATTTGTAAGGCGACAATACATTCCACTGCCAGAGGACTGGGTCAGGAAGCAGCAAATCAAGACGCTACTGAGTCATCAGAAACATGAGCTTAGTGATGAGGATCTCGATCGTTTGGTAGAGCTGACTGAAGGTGAGTGTATGCAATCAATGTTTTCTGGACATATGGCTAATATCACAACAGGCTTCTCTGGGTCTGATATCACAGCACTTGCCAAAGACGCTGCTATGGGTCCTTTACGTTCACTAGGGGAAAAGTTACTTTCTATGACTATGGATCAGATACGACCAATACAATACCGAGACTTTGAGGCTAGTTTTCAGACTATCCGACCATCGGTAAGTAAACAGGGGCTGAAGGAATTCGAAGATTGGGCTGCACAGTATGGTGAGCGCGGAGGTTAAGGGTTGAATCACCTGAATTTAGTGGTTATTTGTATATTATTGGGTCTATCGTAAAGGATACGGGGAAACATCATAGCAGATGTTTCGTTTACAAGTTTTAAAGATCCCAAGGAGGGAGGGTAATAGCCAAACACTTGCTCCTGCCTCGGTCGGGGGGTGACTCCTTCCTACCACAACATGCACAAGACTTGGCGTCATCTCGCAGTGAGAAATTCAACTTCTTAGCCTTTCAACCAAAAACTATTCACACTCTCATTCCATACATCTGAAAAGTACGAGATGGCGCCACGTAAGAAGGCTGAAGAAAAGGCCTCAGCCAATGAGGCAGCAGACATGGTGCTACTCTACCTGCGTGAGTGCATCGTCCTCTGAAATACACATACGCACGTATACTACGCGTATTGATTCCCATATTAACGCCACCATACAGGCAAGCAGAACCGTCCGTACTCAGCCATCGACGTCTCAGCCAACCTGCATAACAAAGTGACCAAAGGTACGTTTCTCGAGACACACAAATATGTTATGATGCTCCTTTTCATGTAGGCGGAACTGACGGATGATGTAGCTGCCACGGCCAAGATCCTCAAAGATTTACACGAGCAAAAGTTGATTGAGGGAAGGACGGCAGGTATGTATACAGGTGTCTTGGCTCTACAGTTTCTACTTCATCAAGTCAGTATAACAAGGAAACTGACGCGTGCTTTTTTGTGTGAATATAGGGAAGCAGATTGTGTATCATGCTTTGCAGGTAAGCTAGAGAATTCCTTTCTTTGTTCCCCTTTACTTTTTCACAAAGCTAATAAATCCAACCTTCGATCCAGGACGCAGCAGATACATGTACAACCGAACAACTCGCAGCCCTCGACGCCGAAATAGCCAATCTGCGCACGCAAACTGCAGCACTGAATGCTACGGCCAAGACTCTGCGGTGTACGCTTGCATCTGTGACGTCGACGCTGAGCACGGCAGATCTGATTGCAAACGTGGCCTTGTTGGAGAAGGAAAAGGCGGAGATTGAAGAGAGGCTGGATGGGTTGAGGAAGGGGAAGGCGAGGATGGTGAGTCTATACTCGTCTTGTTTCCCATGTTCTTCACAATGGTCATGGAATTGACTAGACTGATTCACTATTGGAAAAGGAGAAGACAAGATTACTGACAAGACATGAATACATACAGGTCACACCAGCCGAACGCCAAGCGATTGAGCAGGCGTGGAAGAAGAGTGTGAGGACGGCTAAGAATCGAGAGAAGATTGCGCGTGAAATGTGGAAGATTATTGCGGATCATCTGCCGGACGACGAGGCGAGGGAGGAGCATAGGGAGATGTTTGATCTTGATGGATAGCGGGATCCATTTGTGGTGTGCAAAGACGAAATGTAGCAACCACGAAGTACATGAATGCTTGAGAGAAGTTAAAACTAGGGAGAATCAAAGAAGAGATGAGAGCACATGCAATTACGAGAATATACTAAGTGATCATTGTCCCATTGTCGTAGTATGCATTATATACAATTAGGTATCCAGAATCTGTCGTTAAATTTCTTCAGTTGACGAGAGAGCAACAGGTGTAGTCCGAGAAAGAAGAAAACGCCCTTGTGCAATGCAAACACGCACCCACATGCCATGACGGGAATCAATATGCCAAGCAACAAAGCATCAAAAGTGGATTCAACAGAGACGTATCTGGTTCTGATATGCAAGAATTAAATAAAAAAGAAGGACGAGGAGGTGTCAGATGGGATCAAAGATCTTGTCTGCCACCTCGTTGGTAGGAAAAGGAGCCGTGGAGATCATTTCGAATCTCCTCGGACAGGGTATCTTGGGCGTCAAGGTCGTCGAGGGCATCGCTGACACGGGCGAGTTGGGCCAGTGTTTTTGCTAGAGCCGCGCCCTCTGTGCGGCCGCGGTCTACGTTGACAAGGAGCATAATGGGGAAGGGGAGACCGACAAGGACGGCTAGGAACCAAAAGGCCTGTTTGAAAAGAGAAATTAGCTTGCTGTTATTCGTCATCACTGAAAAAAAGAGAGGAAAACATACTGGTCTGATTTCTCCATAGGCATCTGTAATTGCGCCTACTATGGCGGGACCAAAGACACTGCTGCCCTTGTCGGTGATGGCGTACAAAGCATAAAAGGCCGCCTCATAACCCGGAGGAATGAGTTCACCAAACAGCGCACGACAATAACTGCTGAGACCACCGAGGACAAACCCGTAAACGGCACCCAGAGGATACATCTCCCACTGCTGCTGTAGACCTAGGAATCCCAACCGTTGAACTGCTGGGATGTAGCCAAGGAGCCCGTAAATGGGAATGGTTTCAAAGAGCAAGATGCAAAGCAGGATTGTTTGTGTGGGCGACAAGTGGAAAAACGAAGAGAGGCGTGACCAGAGGAAAGCGCCTAGAACACCAAAGACGGTTGCAATGACGTTGATGAGGGCCAGCATGGCATATGGCATTCCGAGTGTCGTCTTTGCAAAAAGGACTGCTGTGCCCGAGACTGTGGCTATGCTATCCGATAGCAAGAACCAGGCTGCAAGGAAAAGCAGAACGTCCTTGAGATGGCGGGCATGGGTTACAGTGCGGCCGAGCGACTTCCACGAGTAGCTAAAGTATGCGAGGGCGGTGCGGAAATTAGACGTCTGCTCTCCAATGTGTAATGGTGGGCCGGGGCGAGGCCGAAGCCAACGGGCGGTCGGGAGAGTAAAGAGAAACCACCATGCGCCGATGATGAAAAGAACCAGGCGAAGTCCAAAGTTTGAGGACTTGAAAGCAATGACTACGAGGATGCCCACAGTTTGGACAAGCAGGGCGGCAATGTATCCAATTGCAATGCCGTAGGATGAGATTTTGGTAGCGAGGGAAAGTTCGACCGAGGAAGCGTTGGAGGCCTTTGGCCTTGGGATGGTCAGGTCGACGCTTGGCGGAGTATGGGGGAGTAGTGCGGTGGTGGCATCTGCAACTTCTTCAAGGAGGCCTTCGCGCTCTGCAATGCGGTTGGCATAACGTGCGTCTCGGACTATATTTTCTTGGGTGGGCGTTTCTCCGCCTCTTTCATCGTCTTCTTCGGTTGTGACTTCGTCGTCAGCCACGTCTACCTCCTCGTCCTCGTCTTCATCCCTGTCGATGAAGGAGGTTGCGGCGCTGGTGTCTGCATACTTGACGGTAGGGTGGAAGCGCACGAGCAGGGGCAGGAAGCTGTTGAGCAGGACGAAGCTTGCGCCGAAGCATGTGTTTGCGACTATGGCAAGGAATGCGCCCAGAATGTAGATGCTCGGGACTACAGGCAAAAACAGCATGGTGGCTATGCTTCCGATGAAGGCGAAATAGAGGAGGAATGTCTTTCTGAACCTGCCGTGGTCGGCGGCGCCGCTCATGCTAATGATCAACAGAGCCTGTATGAGGACGGATATGCTGAACGTATACATGGCAAAACTGGCCGTGTTGATTTCCACACCGAGAATGTAGACTACGCATTGTCCCTTTTCAGGGCCTGGCTTGAACAAGCTTCCAATGGGAGAGGCAGACAAGGCACTGATGGGGGACACGGCGGGTATCGTGGCCTTGCATGGCGTGGAGTGGTCGGCAAGCAGGACGCCATTTTCGCGGGCAAGTTGCTCGAGGGTGACGGGTATGAAGGAGCCAATTCCACAGACGACAAAGACCTGGACAGGGTTAGTGGGGCGTGGGGAGGGCGATGATGGCGGAGATGGAGGCAGGATGTAGTAAGTACCTCAGCGGCCCATCCGTACATGTAGAAGCCGCGGAGCTCCTTGTCGCTGGTCAGGCGCGTGTCCTCGCCGTGGTAGTGGGGGCGGTCTGGGGCAGCCTCCATGTCGAAGTGGTGATGGTCAGACAGGCTCTGCTCATCGTCTGCCTCGTTGGACTGGGAGATGGAGAGGACCGAGGCCTTTGACTGGGACGAGGCATTTCGGGCGATGGCTGGTCGCTGGTAGGGCGGAAGCTCGGGCGCGCGCGGTGCCATGGAAGCAAGCAGGGCCTACACTAATTGGCGGAGGAGCGTCACCGCGACAGAGACATTGCGAAGGGAAGGGAGAGGCGGCGGATAAATGCGCAGCAGACGACAGCCGCCCAATGGCCAGGAAGAGGCTAGCTGGATCTGTAGGAGGAGGGTGTGTGAGTGTATCGAGGCATGTGTGGATGTGCCAGCCAGCTGGGGGGGTGGGCTTGTTGGGTCGACAGCGGGCGATCCCATGGTCGCTGCTGGGCGGGCGACGACCTGGACGTGTGACGATGGCTGCGCTGGCCATGGGCTGATGCGCTGCTGTGAATGGACGTGCATTTGCAGGTGTATTCATATGTATACATGTATCTAGGTATTTGTACGTGTGTAGATTTACACATATATGCTCATCCACACACTACTATTACACGGCCACATACGTAGGTAAACAAATACACACACACACACCCAATGCCTCCAGTGCCTGCCCGGCCTGACTCGCCCTGGGATGCACGCCAAGACGGCCCCCCCGGCCAGGCCAGGGCTGATGTGATGTCTCGCCGTCAACCTCACCCTCTTTGCATCCCCACCCACCCACCGCCAGACGAGCCCCATCCACGCCAGCACCCTCTCTAACCGCCCCAGCCGACAATGCCATAGTCGCCCGTCCGCGCCCAAACCGTCCGCTCCTTTGTCTTCACCCTCGCGCCCCGTCCGCCCGCCGCGCCCCCAGTCGCCAGGCCCTGCGCGTCGCATCCAACTTTCGCCTCGCCGTTGACCTGCACGCCCGCATCACCATCGCCTTCTCGCCCTCCCCAAGCAGCGCAGCCATCTTGCCCATACAGCCACCAGGCGCGCGCACAGCGGGTGCGGCCAAGGCGCCCGGGGGCTGCTGCTCTGGCGGCGTAGCATGCCAGGCATTCTCATCATGAACCACACCGCGTCCGACGCTGCCACGGCCTCTCGCCATGGCGACTCCAACACCGCTGCCCCCAATGGCGCGTCCGCTGCATCCACCGCGCTCGACAAGTACTCGCAGCTGCCCCCCGAAATCGCCCACATTGGCCCCGAGCAGTACAACGCCCTCTCGACCCTGCTGCTGCGCGTATCCCAGGAATCCTACAATGACTTGACCTCCATCCTGCAGAAAATGGCCGCCCTGCCCGTCGCGCCCATGGCCAACGGCGCCCTCCCAAACGGTCTTGGCGCCGCCAACATGCAGGGAAACGCTGAGTCCAACAAGAGGAAAAAACTCATGCTCCTCCAATTTGCGCAGGAACAGCGCTCCAAATTTATCAAGCTGCTGGTCCTTACCGAATGGGGCAAGAAGGCCGCCTCGGACATCTCAAAGCTCATCGACATCTTCTCGTGGGCCGGTGCGCACGCCCGCAACATGGATGCTGCCGATGACCAGCTCGAGCGCATCAAGATGCTCTCCAACATTGCCAGGGAAAACAATCCAGACATTGCGACTGCCCTCCAAGTGCTTTCCACCGGCAAGGCTTCCTGGATGCCAAGCCTCGACTACATCCCCCCCAAACCCATCTCCTCGGACGAAGCCCTAAAACTGCTGAGATACATGAACACCTCCCTCTCCATTCGCCTCAACGTGCACGAAAACTTGCCGCGACACCTCCGCAACTGGCGCATCCACTCTGGCCGGGTTACCTTTACCATCAAGGGCCAATTAGAATTCGATGTCATGTCGTTTGTTGAAGATGCTTCAGAACAATGGTTTCTTATCGATTTGCGATTGCTCTTCACCCCAGCGCCCACCGTGACCGTAGGAAGCCGTTTCTTCATGCAGCTCAAACAGCAGGCCGATTTTGTGCTCAAGGACAAGGGCCTCCCTGGCCTCTTTGAGTTCTTGAACAACTTTATTCTAACCCACAAAATCTCGGTTCTGCGCTCACAGGCCGCTGCTCTTGTTCGTGCTGGATGGGCAGATTCCCTCAAGGTCGAGCCCGTGCATCGCTTGCTTGTCGTACAATACTGGACTAACAAGCCCGGCAAAAAGAACTGGATCGAGATCGGCGTTTCTAACAATAGGCTGAATAACGCCAAGTCCTCGTGGAGAGGCCCGCCGATACCTTCTCTGACCACCCGCTGGTTCCGTCAAGGAAAAGAAGTCAAGGATGCAAAATTCGCCTTTGATTGGACAAATCTTTCCATGGAAAAAGTCATCAAGCTGGTCATTGCACGCCATACTAGCGACATACTGCGATCCACAAAGGAGAGCATGAAGTCTGGAGTTGTTGCAGAGACAGATCTGTCCGAGGCCGAACCGGCAGATTGCAGGCTCAACGTGACCCTGGGGACAAAATCAGCCTGCATCACCTTGTCTTTGGAGCCAGTCACTGGCAATCATATTATGCGGCCGGCAAGTGCATTGTCAGCACGGGCCGAGAATGCTTTCAACCTGGGTAGGGAGCCAGCACAGATGGCCCATGTAATGACACAAGTACTGGCAGGCACTCTACTTGGTTTGATTCAAAGAAATGCCCAGCAGCTTGGATGGCAAACGGTTGCAAGGCAGTCGCTAACACCGCAAATGGTCAAGGCGGCTGTCAAGCTAGACGTCATCTCATCAGTTCTCTACTGGCCTCGTGGATGGTCGCCAAATTGGGCTTTTGCAGCCATCATTGACTCTTCGGGAGAGTCCTGGTGGGTCCTCGAAATCGGCTCCACTGGTAACCGCGTCGAGCACGCAGAGCAAATTAGGATGAATAGGCCGGACAAGAGTCCCTTGCCAATCAATCGGAGCACCCTAGCAAGTCTGGAAAGAGTCGCCGTACAGCTATTGTCCTTCCGTGTCACTGCACGCCAACTGGAGAAAGAGAAGAAGATGTATGCTTTGGAGGAAGAGTTGGGACAGACACCTGCTTCCGCACAAGGACGGCGCATCGCTCGCCGATGGGTCATGCGTGTGCAAACTCCAGATCTTCTCGCTCCCAGCACAAGGGACGACAAGTGGCTTGAAGCAGATATCAAGATCACATGCGAAGGTCTACGGGTTGGTGGCCAGGAGGTGTGGCACGTGGCGTCCGGAAAGATGGTCAAGTCAGTTGCTGCAGATATGCACAAACTCATGGCCGCCTCACCACAAAAGGCATTCAAGTTTTCTGACAATGGTAATTTCAGGATCCTTCTTTCTACACCCTTCGGACAGGACATACTCGGGGAGCTGCGTGCACGATTACGCGATGTCAACCGTCTTCGTAGCTTCGCGACTACTCTCCAGAAACGCAGAATGCGCCTTGCATCATCCTCGTTACAACGTGTCCAATTCTTTTACGGGCCCTCGCCATACACTGCAACGGTCAATTTCAGTTCAGAGAAGGAGGTCACAATCGAACTGTCATCCAAGAACCCCCATCATCGCGTCCTCAATCTGCTCACTCATATTGCTAACGACCGTTTGCCTTCTTTCATGTCCCTGGATCGCAACGACGCCAACGGGTTGGATCGTTTCTGTACGACTCTTGTCCTCACGCGCCCCTTATTCAAAGTCATCCGCGAAATCGAGCAAAGGTCGCCTGGAAATTATCGAAATCCCGCGATACATGTTCACTCCATTCTTAAGTATCGCATTACTTACGAGAATCCCGTCTGCACCTTTGATGTGTGCCTTCAACCCAAGGATGATAAGGTATTCTGGTTTGTCGAGGACAATCTACGTCCCAAAGATCCCAATGTCCTCCCTACACCCGAACGTGGTCAGGGCCATAGGCGACTTGACAACCTCCAAGAAAAGTTGAAGGAGCTGTTCAGTAGTAAAGGACCAGGGTGGTTTGGGACGCGGAACGGTATGGTTGCGGAGTTGGATGCAATTCCCGATGCGCTGCGCAAACTAGACGAATGTGTGCTGAGCTGCAAGATGGAGGGTGGATATGTCGCACCTCCACCGCTTGAGAGGCCTGCACAGCAGACTCAGAACCCTGGCCAAGGAATGTCCAAGACGAATGGAGTGCAACAAGGGAATCAGCAACAGCAGCACCAACAGCAACAACAGCAACAACAACAGCAGCAGCAGCAGCAGCAGGCAAGAATGCAACAGCAGCAGCAACAGCAACATCAGGCTCGTCAGCAACAACAAGGGCAGCAACAGATGCGGATGCAACAACCCAACCAACGGGTTCAGCAACCAAACGGTAGACAACCACAACACATGCAGAACGCACGGCAGCACATGCAGCACCAGCAAGGTCGTGGAGGTCGCCCAGGCCAGACGCAAAACAACGTCATTGAAATCGATTAGGAATCCTTACCCAATTCCCAATCCGATTCTAGTTTTTTCTTTCGTCGCTATTTTATTTGACGCTTTCACTTTCCTCCGTTCAATGTACTATCTTCCCTTGGTCGTCAAGGGCAACCTTTGTCCTACGCGCTTTTATTCCGACTTTGGTGTCTCGGTACTGCATTGGGAAAGCGATGCAATGGAGGTAACCTGGTGTAATCTTTTTCATCCCCTGTATTTTTGGTGTTTTATGCTTTTTCACCTCCTATCTTCAGCGATTCCCCCCGTCCCTTACGCAGATGGTGTTTAGGGCGTCTTTTTCTACGTACAGATGCGTGTGGTCGATAGACTGGATTTTGGTGGCTTTTTTTGGACTTGGGTTTAATGGATGTGGTCTGGGCATCACTGGGCGGTCATGATTGCGTACGGTGGGAACAGCAGTGTGTGAAGGATGAGGATATCAATAGTGCAACATACACACAATGAAAACGAGTGTTTGCCAGCATTTCAACGCGAGAATTTGACAGAAACATTTCTATGTATTGTATCAACTTTCAAGCTGTACATCTACTAGCGGTTATCAGAGTTCGATGTTGCTCTTCTGTTTCAGAGTTTTCATCGCCTGGTCAATGGAAAAAAGAAGTTGAAGAGGTGGACATTTAATAACCTTGCATAAACGATCCATACCAACACTGACATCACAACAAAAGTACATCCTTGACTTCATGGATGCAGAATTCTGAAAATCGATTCTCGGCTCCCTATATCATATGGACTGCCATGGCTCTTTTTGTCTCACCATCTGCTGTATCTCTTCGGGGCAACAATGACATGGCGTGACTGCGAAAGTGAAGGCCAGTGAGTGTTTTTTTTGGGGTGACTTATGATCTTACTGAGATAGGCAGATAACGGTCATTCACCTTCACTTCGTCGCCAAGCCGCTGTATTCACTTCTCACCCCAGCCCTCCCCTACACATATATTAGGCACTTGATCCACCTGTTAAGCACCACCAAATTCTAAAACAACTATGTCAGTTCCTGTGTGCCAGACCAACGACAACATGGAGCCCAGCGAGCTTGCTATGCAAGCGGCAAGCGTCAACCTATCCAGTACTTCGTGGCTGGATAGCTCCATTCTGGTAAGCATACCTCAGCACTATATCTCATGTACTGACGGTTTCAGGTTGAGAAGGTCAATAACCTGAAGGAAATCTGTCTGGGGAATTGTCGCCTTCTCTACGGCAGCGAGCGCGGCAAATTCTACGGTATCACAAACCCACATCCTACTTGCAACCCCCCAAAGCTCACATATAGGAAAAAGACATTGTTATCGGCGAGGATGAGAAGACGAAATCGTTCGCCGCAGTCCTCACTTGCAACCAAGACAGTCAAACCAAGCTCTTACGCACATGCACGAGCACCTGCCCCGTCAACGCCGTACGCAAGCTGGTCAGTGACCTTCAGAAAGATACCGCAAAGCTCTTTCGTAAGACATCTCTCTCTTAATTGTTGACTCTTCAGATGAATAACAGCATGTCACAGTCAAGTACGGCGTCGGATCCCAGCTAGACGGCCAACAAGGCTACACCGACAGGGACACTGGAGAGTTTCAACTCTGGGGCACCGCCTATGACAAGCGGACAAATGGTCCGGACGACGACACCATGGGTCTCTTGAGGTCTTGGGGCGGCCCTTCTGGTGTACCTTGGAGGGACAGCCGCTTTCCGAGGACTGGTGGTGCGAGTGGGTACGATCGCAGTGGGTATGAGCGCAGAGCTACAGAGCAGATGCATCGCTCGGCGGACTTCTTGAACTACGACGAAGAGTTATAGGAGGAAGGATATGAGAGATGACACTCAATGAGAGGTTTACAGATATGGTCACAGTTCAGGTATGGGGTAAGAGCATATGCGACGAGGCAAAGGAAATTCTTCGAGATTTCAAGCCCATGGAGTTGTCAACGTCTACATCTACCTTCAGGAGCATGAGCCAGGGATAGGTAGTATATCAGCATAATGGATTCAAGGTTCTAAAACTCCTCAAATATTCCAGATGTATCGTGTTATGGGTTAGTTGTAACATCGCTGTCAAGGAGACTCAAACGATGCTAGCCGCAGTGACGCGACGCGTGAGCACGTGAAGTCGAGATTGGCATGGTCATAGCGTCCGCTACATGACGTACCATACTCGTCTGACCTAAGACAACATTATTTGTTTGCCAACACGTTGCGCAGGAATACACTCACACTATGAATAGCCCGTCGAAGCGCAGAAAGAAGAATGATGGGTCAGGAAAGCCGGTTCGTAGCCTAGACTACTTCTTCGCGAAGCAAGCGGCAAAAGCGACAACTAAGGATGCGCCTACGGATCCTACGTTCAGTGGAGCGCCTGCAGAGCAAGATCACTCAGGATTGACGGACGAAGAACTTGCCCGCAAACTCCAGGAACAATGGGACAAGGAAGATCGCGAAAGGGGTCAGAATGTGGCGCCTGTAAGCTCAGATGAGTTGTATGAAGAGCCGGAGAAGCCTACTACGAATCTGGGGGCGAATGAAGGTTCAGGCAATGCAAAGAAATCCGAATCCCCATCCCGTGATGTTGCTATGGAGAAAATACCCGAACTTGCGCCTGCACCGAAGAAAAATACTCTCACGCTACAATCAACCGCATCCGAAGAAGATACAATAACCGCGAATATACCCTTCGACCAAAGCCCGCTTGAATTTGATCCCGCGGAATACATACCTGGCTTGAAAAAGCATTGGGTAGCAGATGGAGGTCATGCGACCTATGCTCTCCTGACAAGATGCTTCATTCTAATCAACAGCACCACGAGTCGCATCAAGATTGTAGATACTCTTGTCAACCTACTACGGACAATCATCGAGAGCGACCCAAGTAGCCTACTCCCGGCTGTCTGGCTTTCCACGAACGCGATATCGCCACCGTACATTGATCTTGAGCTAGGACTTGGAGGGTCCGCAATCTCCAAGGCGTTGAAGAAGGTGTGCGGATTAGACAACGCAAGCTTGAAGGCATTGAGCAGCAAGCACGGAGACGCTGGTGATGTGGCATTTGAAGCAAAAAAGAAGCAGTCATTTACTCTTCGCAAACCAAAACCCTTGACCATCAAGAGCGTTTTCGACTCTTTGGTCAAGATTGCAAATAGCAAGGGAAATGGCAGTGTTGAGAACAAACAGAGAATTGTTGAGAGACTTGTTCAAGACGCGAGAGGTGCGGAAGAAAGTCGCTATGTTGTACGAACCTTGGTGCAGCATTTGCGCATAGGCGCCGTCAAGACCACGATGCTAATTGCATTATCGCGAGCATTCATGTTGTCGAAGCCTCCGGGAGCTGAATTCGAGACACGCGACCGAAAAGACATGGCGAAAATGAAGAAAGAGGAGCTGGTCGAAATTTACAGCAGGAATGAGGAAATCGTCAAAGCATGCTTTGCCCGGAGACCAAACTACAACGACCTTATACCTGTACTTCTCGAGATTGGTGTCTGCGATGAGCTGCTTGTGCGTTGCGGCCTGGCCCTTCACATTCCTCTTCGGCCCATGTTGGGTAGCATCACGCGTGATATGGGTGAGATGCTCACCAAGCTGCAAGGCCGAGATTTTGCTTGTGAATACAAGTACGATGGACAACGAGCACAGGTGCATTGCGATGCAAAGGGCAAAGTCACAATCTTTTCACGGCACCTCGAAGTCATGACGGACAAGTACCCCGACTTGGTGGCGCTGGTACCCAAGATTCGGGGCGAAGGCGTGTCGAGCTTCATCCTCGAAGGTGAAGTGGTAGCCGTTGATCGAGAGAGTGGTGACCTCAAGCCATTCCAGACACTAGCCAACCGCGCGAGAAAAGATGTAGTTATTGGAGCAGTGTCAATTGACGTCTGTCTCTTCGCGTTCGATCTCATGTACCTCAACGGCGAGGAACTTCTTAACCGACCTTTCAGAGAGCGAAGATCGCTGCTACGAAGCCTGTTTGTCGAGATTCCTCACCATTTCACCTGGGTCAAAAGCCTCGATGCCACATCTGCCGACGTGGAAGCCGTCCAGTCCTTCTTCCAAGGCGCCCTAGACATCAAATGTGAAGGTATCATGGTCAAAGTCCTCGACAACCTCCTCAACCCGGATCTCCTCGCCGAAATAGATGAACCCGGTCTCGAAAAGACGCCATCACTTCCCCCTACACCGAAGAAAAAGAAACCCACCAAGTCAAAAGCAAAAGGAAAATCTGCAGAGGCTGAAACAGACGAGCCCAAAGCCTCGGGCCGCCGCAAAGCCTTGCTATCAACATACGAGCCCGATAAACGCCTCGACTCATGGCTCAAGGTAAAGAAAGACTACAGCACCACTTCGGAGACGCTTGACTTAATCCCCATTGCGGCATTCCACGGGTCAGGCCGAAAAGCAGCATGGTGGTCCCCGATCCTCCTCGCGATTCGCAACGCAGAAACAGGGCAGCTCGAGGCAGTCACAAAGTGCATGTCTGGCTTCACCGACGCCTTCTACAAAGCCAACCGCGCCAAGTACGATCCCGGCGATGCCGACTCGACTACCGTGTTACCCGGCAAGCCACACTATGTGGAGTATAATGGTGGGGCGGGCACGCCGGCCGTGTGGTTTGAGCCACAGGAGGTGTGGGAGGTGGCTTTTGCGGATCTGACGCTCAGTCCTACGTACACGGCTGCCATTGGGCTGGTGAGCGATGAGCGTGGGCTGAGCACGAGGTTTCCGCGGTTCCTGCGGGTGAGGGAAGATAAGAGTATTGAGGAGGCGACCGAGGCGGAGGAGTTGGCGAGTTTGTATAGGAAGCAGGAGGCCAAGGCGCCAAAGAAGGACGATGATGGTGGTAGAGGAAGAGAAGTGGATGATGAAGATATGGAGTAGGGAACGTCATCGTTTTGGTAATACTGTTCTCGATACCCCCCTTTCATACAATGTTAGTAGGCACGCAAAGTGGAACATGTTGTAGTGAAGAAAACACTCTTTAATTTGACCGTGACTAGAAGACTAATGTCTTGTTTGTCTTGTACCAACTATCCTCCCCATCATCCTGCCAGCACCTGATACATCAGCGTGCAAAAAAACCTCCGATAGCCGCATCTGTTCCTCCAAGAGAAATCGAGATACGGGGGGAACCGTGGGTCCTCCGCGGGATACTTGCTATGCCGTTACCGCATCTCAGCAGCGTGGATCGTGTGTGCTACGCGTCCAACGTGCCGGCATGCTCCTCCTCCGCCGTACGAGTCTCGTTGTCGTCAGGCTCGAAGCGGTCGCTCGGCGTGAGGAGCGGCGGTAGGCATAGCGTATTCGACGCGGTTAGAAGCCGTGAACCTTGATGGTCTTGCCATCAAGGCCGAGGCCCTCCTTCTTGTCGGTCAAGAAGTCCATAACATCTTTGCGTTGATCACCCTGCAACTGGATCACCTCTCCCATCTCACTGTCTGCGACGACGGTGCCATTGCAAGCAAACTTCTTCTTGATGACCTTGAGAATCTTCTTCTGATCAAACTTCTTGGGTAGGCCTTGGACCGTAGTTAGAGTCTTACGACCATTGCGTTCTGTGGTGCATTGACGTCAGCCTTGCGCGATTTGTTGGGGCCGGACCAGGGGGGTTCCGGTCAGCGGATTGGCGACCACGGCCGATGTCGCGGTGAGGAGTGCGAGCATCGTGTGGAAAGGATGCCACAGCCTGGGAGCCAGGGGGGGAGAGATACGTACGCTGAATACGGATATGGATGTAGTTCTGCTGAGTAGACTTTACTTCGCCTCCAGCATCGTCGACCTCCGCGAACGGATCGAAGGACTTGAGATTCTGGATGTCCGTGGTCATGAAATCGACTGGCGCGATCTGCTGGTGTATGGAGAGGGCGAGCGTTGGAAAGTCGCGGAGAAGCGGGTAGAGGCAGAGTAGAGGAGCGGGTGTGAGGGAAGAGGAGAGAGGTGGTGGCCTGGGGTGGTTGAGGGTATTAAGCGGCCCAAGGGTGGCGAGTGCACCTGGGCACCAACACGGCCAACAGGGGCGCCCCATGGCGGTCTAAGCCCCACTGCCAAGCCATGCAGCCACCGCTATGGGCTAAACTGCATGTGACAGCACCACAGCACCACGACGACTCTTGCTAGCATCTTCTGTCCATTCACCGGCCCGCTCGCGTATCATTCTTCTATCCCTCCGCCCATCACCCGCTTAGTCACCATCCTGCCCATCTCAGATGATCACCGCCGGCCTACTGCGTGTCCAAGAGCATGACACCTTGTCATCATGACGTTTCATGTCTCTGTCGCGCTACTGCTGCGAGGATGCGCCTCCACACTGCGGGATCGCCTACCAGGAACATCCAGGGCCGCCTGATTCCCCAGAAAGATACACCGCACAACGAGTATGAGTACGAGAGTCTGGACCCTCCCGGTTTCATCCGAGTGCTGCTACATGTTCATTGTCGCGAAGGGCTCGGGTTCGCGAAATGATTCGTCTCAGGCCACTGAGAGCGTTTCAACATCAACGCCCTCGACCTATGCGTCTTCGTCTATGCAAGCATCTAGCCTACTTCGACACGACTCATAGCTAAATTTGTGCATAACGCTATACTGTGTATAGTATTTGTAATCCCAATATCGTGTTCCGATTTCTCGACAACTTTCGTCGCCATGCTATCAAATCAGCCTACTTACCTCTGCAAACACCTACCTTTCCTTGACCTCGATGCTGTCACTGCCTAGTTGTCCAGTCAAGCTTCAGTATAGTAGCCGTTTACTGTAGCTTAACTATCATTAGCGTCGTTTGCGAAGCAGGTTAGAAACATGCCAAGTATATGTGGATAACCACGGCGGCTGAAACGATCCCAGCACCATCTTGCGGTTTTTACCATGTCCTTCTGTTCCTCTGTTATTACTCTCCTTTTACCGGTCCCCTTCGTTTTTCAGTGCATTGTAATTGGGCTCATCTCAATTGTTTGCTGTCACCATGCGCCTTTAGACGGTGTTTCTTTAATATTTCTTTCATTTTCCTATTCGTGCTGGCACGCTTCTCCTAATACTAATACTGTATGCTTCAAGTGTCAAGCTGTCAGACAAAGTCCTTTTTACTCTCGTTAGAGGCTTCGAGATTTTAGAGCTACAATCTTAATCGTTTCTAGAAAGATGCGATCTACAGTGCTTCTGGCTGGTGCTCTGTGTGGCCTGTCCACTGCCAACCCTCATCCATGGATGTATGGTGTACCTGAATATCCTGATCTGGATATGAACGAGGTTATGACGCAGGCAGATGTCGACACAATGATGGCTGTTGGTGAGATCAGCGCCGCATCTGACAGTATGGTGAACACTCAAAGCTCCACGGCCCCATCATCAGCAGCGTCGGGACAAGAACCATGTGCGGTCGTTGGCAAAGCCCTCGCTGCACTACCCTCTGGAGCCCGGCCTATTGTCCCTGCACAACTTGGTCTACAATGTCTACAGTCGGTTCCCATTGATCAGCCAGGAAACGTACAGTTAATCGACGATCTCAAGTTGATGGTCAAATGGCAATCCAATCTTGCCTTCTTAAAGAAACCACCCGCGACATATACTGAGCAGCCTGTCGACATCATGGGACAACTCGATAATATGAGGACCCGAGTTGCGACTGGAGGCTTCGCTACCGAGTACGATTTTCAGCTGGCGATGATGGACCTCTTCACCAGCGCCTATGACAACCACTTTGCCTATCAACCGGACATTCTGGCTTCAGTAATGCAGTTTCAAAGGCCACCTGGCTCGGAGCTGGTATCTATTTCGTCTGATGGTATGGCCTTGCCAGAAATCTACGCATATAGGGATGTCCTGAAAGCGAACAATGCCTCTTCCTTCACACCATCAGCTATCAAGAAAATCAACGGCATGGACACCAAGGAGTACCTTGCGAATGTATCTTCTACTTCCGACTTCCACGACGCCGATACTCGATGGAATGCGTTGTTCCCTTCTCAAGCTCTGCTTGCTTCTGGCACCACTTTTCTTGGTTCCTTCCGTACTGGCCGATACCAAGGCCCTAATACCACTTTCGAATTTGCGAATGGAACGATTTGGTCCCAGATGAACGTTGCTGTAGTCATCAAGAACTTCACTGGTGTCGACAGTGGCACTGCATTCTTCCAAAAGTTTTGCAGTGGACCTCAACCTCCATCTGCAGCTCCAGCTCCAGCACCTCCTGGCAACAACACGACCCCTTCAACACCCGCAAATGCCCCTAAACCTTCGCATATTGGATACCCAAAGGCTGAGTTGATAAACTCTGACCTCGCTGTTGGAGGTTACTTTCTTGACGGCTCGGCATACCAGGTACGCTCTGACTATTATACTCTATACTTGTCTAACTTTGATAGGATGTCGCTGTTCTCAGCATCCCGTCTTACCAAGCCCAAAGTCCTCAAGCTTTCCAAAATACTATGCGTAACTTCATTCGCATGTCTAGGCAACTCGGCAAGACAAAGATGATTTTTGACCTGCGCGGCAATGGCGGAGGCAACGCAATCCTGGGCTACGACACCTTCAAGCAAGTCTATCCACAAGCAGTAGCTGAGCCATACGGTGGAACACGGTACCGCGCCAATCAAGCCCTAAACATCGCTGGAAACATCACCTCCTCCTTCCTGGCCAATACTACGTATGCACAAAACAACCGAACTGCCTTTACCGAAGCCCTTGGTGCAGATGCGACGGACAGCGACATCTTCGCCCTGTCAGCGCCGTTTAACTACCAACACACGCTGGATGTAGACAACAAAGCTATTCCCAGCTGGCTGGATTTATTTGGCCCGGTTGACATCAAGGATGACAAGTTCACGCCCATCCTACGCTACAACTTCAGCGATAGCGTAAGCACGTCGTACACTGGCTTCAGCGTCATTGGCTATGGCGAAAATGCAAATGAAACAAGTACGCCGCAGCCATTCCGCGCAGAGGACATGGTGATGCTGCACGACGGCATGTGCTCGTCCACATGTGCCATTGTCTCTGAGCTGCTCAAGAACCAGGGCTCCGTCCGCACAATTGCCGTGGGAGGCAGACCACAACTGGGCCCCATGCAGGGCGTCGGCGGCACAAAGGGTGCACAAGTATTTGCCTGGGACGATATTATTGTCCGCATGCAGGCTCTATATGCCTTGGGCTCGCCTGACCAGCAGAAGCAATGGGACGGCATGGACATTGGCAAGACAGCAGCCGTTGAGCAGCTACTCAAGCGCTCTGCGTACAATGGAGGTCAGGTTGCAGGCGGCGTCAATCTCAAAGATAACATGAGGCTCAACGACAAGTCGGGTGTGCCACTGGAGTTCATCTACGAAGCAGCAGACTGCAGAATGTGGTTTACACCCAAGATGATTACAGATGTCACCCAGGTTTGGAAGAGTGTGGCGGATCGCATGTTCCTGGGAAATGGGACTTCGCTTTGCATACAGGATAGTACTACCAATCCAAGTAGCGTGTCTGGAGGTGGGCAGTTGAACGGTGGAGATGGGACTGCGACGACCAAGAGTTCCAGCCAGTTCACTGGCAAGGGAGTCATGGAGGGTGGAGCGAGCCACATGGGAACGCACGCTCGGTTCATGAGTTTTGCAGCTGCGACAGTTGTGATGAGCGTTCTAGTATAGTTCAAAGACAGGGCTTTGGTTAGGATTAGTATAATATATAGCGCTTTATATTCAAGTAAGAATAAAACACATTGATGAAGTCCAGACAGAGGCGGTTGAATGAACGCTGGAAAACTGAATGATATTTCGTACGCGGGTGTCTTGTCTAGACATAGCCCATCGTTTGCACGCTACCTCCTACAGATTGCTTGCTGGGATGGCAGTGTACTTTTGGGGGGGTATATGGTAAGCCATCTCAAGCCATTCCTGCATTGCTATCCAGAATGACTGGCATGCCGCCGTGGCATGCCGATGTAGCTTTGATGTCCGCCTCTAACGCCGACCGTGCCATCCATAGTCTCATGTCATCATGTTTGCTATCGTATTGCTCATGCTGGCTGCTCATACGCCCTCTTGATAACCCTTGCAAATTCTGCGCCCATGTCAGCAGGGCCTCACAAAACTTTTATGGATATGAACTTACGGTCAAATTTGACATTTTCACGGACAACGGTGCCCTTAGCCTCGTTGTCCTTGTTGATGGGCACTTTGATCTTGTCGCCGTCGACATTCCATCCACATACGCTACCGACAAAGTGGTCGAATTCGCTCCCAGAGAGGTTCAACCACGACTCGAGGATGCTTCGGTCAACCTCGCGTATCGCCTGGCTGACAGTGGCGGCAATGCGTACGCGCATGAGCTCCTCAAAGCCAGAAACGTCGGCAATCAAGTCGGCATAGAGGTCGTCCGAGTCGAGCGTGGACCAGAAGGTGGCGTAATCAGCGCCTTCGAGCAGGTTTCTCAGCTCGTTGAGCTTCTGGACGGCTTCTGAAAGAGGGGCATCGCCAGCAGCTGGGTTGTGTGACGAGGATGACAGAGGAGCTAGGACATGTGGAGGAAGGAGTGAGAGACCCAGAGAGAAGTCGGGGCTCGGGAAGACGGTCAGAGCCTTGACGAGGATGTTGGTGATGGTCTCGTCGCGGGCAAGGTGGGGGTTGAACTGGTAGCTGGTGCACAGTTGTTAGCAACAGGCAATGGCGGAAGTGGCGGGCATCAACAGTGGAGGGGAAGAAGCTGTCAGATAGAGCTAATAATGAAACTTCAGCGGGCGGAGCGATTCAGACTCCGACACCTCGGGTAATAGGAAACGTTGTGGTTGTTTGTTCATCTTGTAGCTGTAGAGGAGGAAAGGGAAAAGAAGACACGTACAGCTTCAGCAGGGCGAGGTTGGCGTAGCAGTCGTATGTCTGGTTTTCGCATTGCTGCATGACATAGTCCTGGAAGACGCCCGTCGTCTCTGGGTTGTAGCGATCCAGGCCATCGAGGATCTGCTGCATGTGATCCGGCCGCTCAGGCGCGAAGTCGAAAGGGGCGCCCATGGTGGTTGGTGTGGATGAGCGACGAGGCGTTGGTGTAGCAGGCTGGGTTCAATTTCGCACAGTGCGAGACGGGCGGGCACTGACCACCACGCAGCCCCGCGTCATCCTTCAAAAAAGTTAGACCCCGCCAAATCATTTTCCCACATGCGCTGAGTGCACATACACCACGCACACATACACACAATGGCAGCGCCGTATGATAGTGACTCGTCCGATGGCGGCGACGACTACACCGAGACCAATGTTCTCCTCGGGTATGCCGCCAAGGAGGCCACGAGCGACACCATCTCCCATCTTGGAGGCACTCCGGTACGCATGGCACCGATGCAGCATGCAAAAGTCTGTCACTAAGCCGTGCAATAGAGTTGGATCGATGACAAGACTGCCCCTTCAGGCTCCCTGGCCAAGTGTAAAGTCTGCAATGGTCTCCTCAGTCTTTTGCTTGAACTCAACGGCGACATGCCCGATACCTTCCCTGGCCACGAACGACGATTATACATCTGGACGTGTCGGCGCAAGACATGCAGAAGAAAGGAGGGCAGTGTGAGGGGCATCCGGGGCGTGCGCATCGCAAAGGGCGCCAGCAACAAGATACCCGCTGCCAAAATCGAGAAAAAAGAGGAAAAGCCGGAAGAGAAGCCACAGCCTAGGATAGGCGAGTCGCTCTTTGGCGTACAAAATGGGGCAGGCGCTTCAGCCTCTGCAAACCCCTTCTCCAACCCCTTCTCCACCAAGCCAGGTGCTGGAATAGCAAACCCCTTCTCTTCGCAGTCAGGAAACGCGAACCCCTTTGGCGCCCCAGCGCCGGCACCGGCTGTACAAGCCATCGCATCCGACAAGAACAAGGATGAGGCGTCTACAACCCTCCCAGAGACCTTTGCATCCAAGGCGCGCATCTCATCCCCACCTCCTTCTGAACAGCAACCTCCACGGCCACACGAGCCCTGGCCAGCAGACTCTGCCTTCCCCACACCGTTCCCACACTACCACCTGGATGCCGAGTACGAGACACTAGACATTCCATCAGCGCCAACAATCCCAGCGAATGTGCGCATGGAGGTAGATGGCGAGGGTAGCGGCAGCACTGGAGGAGGTAAAGAAGATAAGGAAGTCTTTGAATCATCCATGGACAGGACATTCCAGAAGTTCGCAGACCGCGTAGGTGAGAATGCAGAGCAGGTCTTACGTTATGAGTTCAAGGGCAAGCCATTGCTGTACAGCGATAGCGACGCTGTTGGAAAAGCTCTGGCAGCTCACTCAGAGAATGGATCTTCCTCCAATGCCAAAGTCACAACAACAGGCTCAAAAGGCGGGTCGGGTTTCCCTCGCTGCCAGACGTGCGGTGCAGACAGAGTATTTGAGGTTCAGCTGACACCACATGCCATTACTGAGCTGGAGGCTGAAGAAATGACGCTCGATGGTATGGAATGGGGCACTATCATCATGGCTGTCTGCAGTAAGGACTGCAAACCCAACGACGTCCCAGAAGGCGAATTGGGATACGTAGAAGAGTGGGTCGGTGTGCAGTGGGAGGAGGTTCCTTCGAAGAAGTAGAGAGAAAAGATACCCTTTGTTCTGCTGTTGAACTGGTTCATGTTTCTGAGTAAGCTGTGCCGTATTAGATATGTGTGACACTTGGTACCATGCTCTTCTTCCTAACGTTCGGAACTCTTGTTCCGAAATGCTCATTACCTCGCCGAAAACGGTAATCCAATCTCGCAACCAAGACCATAAGTGGAATTTGATGCGATTTCAAACTACCTCACGAGGATATCCATTTTTCTTTGTGGTTATACAAGGGAGGCATAGTCTTGACATGTAATGTGTGACTTGATGTCCCCACTAAGCCTCATCGCATACCGCCCACAATCCGCATTCTTGAAGAACAACTTAGTCATCAATAAGCCGACAAAGGGCCTTGTTCCTGCAGGCTCCTAACCGCTCATGGCAATGTAAACTTCATCAACCAATCCTTTCCTTTCTTCCAACCAATCATAATCAGCACGAGAGAGCGACGTATGGTCCGAAAAATCCGTTGCGGCTGCCGCGCGGTTTGCACGCTGTTACATCGAACTAATTGCCCCGACGCTTGAGTTGGACACGTACATGTATCCATGTTTCTGCCTGCGTTTTTGCCAACATGGTTTGGTGTGCTCGGAGGGTTCCGGATGACGCGGTAAAAGGTACATATATGTATGTACCTGGAGTGCATGCACGATTACGCTGTCTTGTTCCTGCACGCTCTTCGCCTTATTGAGACCAACCACCACGATGGCCACATCAGACCCACAAGTGGCTGTGCCTTCAACACCACCAACACAGCCACATATATCCACCCAGCCTGTCACCCTGCAAAACTGGTACAAGAAGATCAATTGGCTCAATACGACGCTGGTCGTCCTCATCCCAACCTATGGTCTCTATCTTGCCCTTTCTACGCCCCTCACCCGTCCTACACTGCTATGGAGCATCATATACTATGCCACAACCGCCTTTGGTATCACAGGCGGTTACCATAGATTATGGAGTCACCGTTGTTACTCTGCACGTCTTCCTCTACGTCTTTTTCTCGCATTCGTAGGGGCGGGAGCCATCCAAGGAAGCATACGCTGGTGGAGCGCTAATCACCGCGCTCACCATCGTTGGACCGATACCATGAAAGACCCATACTCGGTCATGCGGGGTCTACTCTTCTCCCACATTGGATGGATGGTCTTAAACACGGACCCCAAAGTGAAGGGACGTACGGATATCTCTGATCTGGACAACGATGCCATTGTCGTTTTCCAACACAAGCACTATGGCAAGATTCTTATTTTTACCGCCTGGATCTTTCCTGCATTAGTCGCTGGCTTGGGATGGGGAGATTGGTGGGGAGGTCTCGTTTACGCAGGCATCATTCGAGCGTGTCTCGTTCAACAAGCAACATTTTGTGTCAATTCGTTGGCACACTATCTTGGAGAGCAACCGTTTGATGACCGCAGAAGCCCTAGAGATCATGTGCTTACCGCTCTTGTTACCATGGGAGAAGGCTACCACAACTTCCACCACGAATTCCCTAGTGACTACCGTAAGTCTGACCACCAAAAAAAATGTAGAGCCTATATTTAACGAACTCCAGGCAACGCTATCCTCTGGTACCAATACGACCCCACCAAATGGCTAATCTGGGGCATGTCCAAAATCCCCTTCTTCCCATTAACCCAAGACCTCAAGACGTTCCGCGCCAACGAAATCGAAAAAGGCCGTCTCCAACAACAGCAAAAAGCCGTAGACAAGAAACGCGCAGCACTCGACTGGGGCACCCCGCTCTCCCAACTGCCCGTCCTCTCCTGGGACGACTTTCAAGCCCAAGCTTCTGCAAACGGCGCCGCGCTGGTAGCTATTGCTGGTGTCATCCACGACGTCTCGCCTTTTGTCGCCGACCACCCCGGCGGCAAAACGCTTATCAAATCTGTGATTGGGAAAGATGCAACTGCTGTATTCAACGGGGGTGTGTATGAACACTCAAATGCGGCACACAACCTGCTGTCAACGATGAGAGTAGGTATTCTGCGCGGAGGCCAAGAGGTAGAGGTCTGGAAATCGAGCGCGGAGCGGGCGGCTAAGGATGTTAGAGGTTTGGGTGTTGTTAGGGCGGGTGAGCAGGCTACAAGGGTCGCGGCGCCAGCTACCGTGGCTACTGCGGCGTGATGAGGATGAGATAATGGTAACGAGATAGTGGTATGGGAGTCGAAAATGTACGCGTGACTTTATCTGGAATTCATTAGAAGCGAAAAGATGTAGAGATACCTGCCATTAATTCCACTCCGCCATTAATTACGTAGAAAGTCTTGTCTTGCTTTGTAAACTTGATATGCCAAGCGAATCAGATACTCCGAGAGGAAATCGAATGTCCGGTCGTCATGCTAGTCGTAGTCCGTTCCGAGAACTAACAAGGCAAACCTCGTCTGGGTACACGCATCTTTGAAACATGCGCCCTTAGTATCGCCGGTACGAAGGTATGTTCGGGATGGTACTTTGTAAAGCCTCTGCCCAAACGCTGTTCACGAGATGAATGATATGGTATGGCTAAATATAGAAGCCAACGATTGTGGTATCAATATACCGGTTGGAATCACAACGTATATATTTTCTTCCATAAAGAGATGTATTCATAGAGTAAAGCTTACTATAAGATATTGAGTTCCGAGACTTGACTGAACCTGACGCATGATGTGCTCGTGAACTGAATAGCAAATTTCGTGTTGAAGGGGCATGTGGAAAGCATGAAGTAGGAAATTCTAAAGGGAGGATGGAATCGCAAAGGGGGAAACGCAGAATATATCCCCAAGCCGCTCAGCCGCTCTTGATCGTACTAAAAAGGCAAGGGAGAATGTGGGAGAGAATTGTGTGCTCCCAATAAAAATCAATCTCTCATTCAGTGCCTCGGAGATCTTGAGACAAACCAGTGATAAGTGGATGTTCATAGTTCTTGCCTTTCCTGTTTTCACAGTGTTAGCATATCGTAAATAAGTTATGGTCTGAGAGCCTTACACGTGTGACAAGGTCGGAATTATGCTTCGTCGACATCCATACCATCTACCCTTGCTAGACGTATCATTTCCTTAATCTTATCTGCATTCCGTTTGCTTTCTCCGTCTTGATAGATTCCAAGAAGAGCCATTGCCACATCCTGGAAGAACTTTACAGGTGATTCTTCATACCAGTCAGAAAGTTCGTCCCGGATCTTATTTTTCGTCTTCATGCAGATGTACAACTCGACCATTATCTGTCTGAAGTGAAGTGGTGTTTTGTTATTGCAGACGTTTACAACGCATTGTCCTGGTATACCTGGCGGTCCGATCGCTGTTCTGACAAGCGCATTGAGCACTTCCGCGCAAAATTCATCATCATCAACTATTATTCCAATCTCATAAGCTGTAGTGAGTTCAAAAAAAGCATCTGCGCTCTCATACTGATCACCGTCTTCTCCTTCACTGCCGTCTCTATCTCGTTCCAGCTCTTGCACACACTGGATACGGCGAGTGTAAAGCCAATCGTAATATATCTCAAAAGAAGCCGCACTAAGTTCGCGCAATGACGCCCGTTGATGGAGTTTGTGCTCACTCCATTTTTGTCGACACAATGGACATGGTGCAGGTCCTCCTTTGGTTGGCTGACGTCTCCATTGATTGATGCAGCCGAGATGAAAATTCCCCCCACAACCATTGCAGAATGTAATATCTTGAATATCGGTATCTAGGTCTCCATGGCAAATGGAGCAGTTGCCCTCAATATCTTGTCTTCTTGGCTGGAACTTTCGACGAAAGAATTTTGAGTGGGCGCAAAGAAGGTCTGTGTGTATAGCGAATGTTTTCGTCGACCCTGGGAAACTCAATCGCACAATACCCGAACCATGTCTAACTTGAGATTAGTTCTTTGGTATTTTCTCAAATTGCAATAAAATAGCTTTGCATTTGCTATAACTTGAAGTCGGATAACTGGATTGCAGATTGAACTTACTTCATGATTCCCTTGCTTGGCACTGAGTAGATATCTCTGTTCCACAACGATGGTGCAATGGCTCAATGTCAACGTCTGTGGGTTGATAAGGTATACAAAAATGTTCGAAGATGTCAAATAGACGAAAGGTGGAAGGAAGGAAAGAGTGAGGGAGACAATATTTATATACCTCGGTCGCAACAAGACCAAGAGCTTTCACCCTCACAGGTGAGAGAGCCGATCGTCTACTGGTGATTGTACCGACCCCTTCTCTCAATACAGTAAAGCAAAATTCAAACTGCAAAGGTCGAAACCGATTGCAACCAATCTTATGGAGCCTGGAGAAGTTGAGAAAGCATTGAACGCAGTCGAACTTTATCTCACTATCATCTTCCCGAAGAAGCTGAAGCTAAGCAATTACTACAGCCAGCGGTAAAATGAAAGCAAAAGACTGAGAAGAGAACACACAAGTAAATGTAAGAGGTGAGTGTCTAATCGTGAGCAGAGGTTACGAAAAGTGGAAGGAACTGAGCTAAGGCACGATGCTAGAATGAGTCTTAGGCTACGATACGAGTGCACATGATAAACAAGCATGATGTCATGATTCATATAGCACTTTGTTGAACTCGGGAATGATTTTGCCAAGTATGTACGGCAAGCTCTCCCTCATTCATTCCGTTTACTTGAAACTCGAGGATGATACGCAATCTTGCTTCCGAGTACCACATCTATGGAGAACCCAAGATTGCGAGACCATGTAAAGTGAAGCTACTACAAGGCATTTCCATTGCATCGTCTTCATTTAGGAGGAGAAGATACCCGTGAATCTCTTCATGTTACATGTGTTGGTTGTCGAAGGAGATGTAATCAGCACGTGTACACCTCCACTGAAATTCATTCCTGACCTTCATTCATTCGAATGGATGCTTTGATCATCTCCGTGATATCATCTCTAACCTCATTGATGCACGTTGCACACATTCCCTTGATCATTGGGTCCGCTCAGCCTTACGAACCCCCAAATCTCGTCACAGAATTCCCAATCCACGGGAGCCTAATTTACACTTTTCAAGCCGAACGATACCTCCGGTACACGATAGATAGATCTCTGACACGACGCATGAACCTAGCGTCTTTGAAGGCATCGGCAACATCCAAGAGTTTAAGCGTGATGAGGTCGTAAGCTTCAGCTTCCCGCGGGATTACCGGAATCTTCAATTCAGATGTGTATACCCAGTCCATGTAAATCTGCACAGCCTCGGCATCGAGTTTAGTCTCTACGTCCAGATTGAAGAGGGGTGAGTCTGTCTTCCAACTGGCGCGGCACATTGGACAGTTTGCTGGTGAATTCCTTCTCCTAGCGGTTCTTCTATAGTTCTTCCAGGTCTCCATGCATGATTCATGGAAATTCTGGCCGCAATTGGTGCAGAAGGAGATATCTTTGACGACGGGATCGAGGGTATCAGTGCAGATGCAACATTCGTCAGTTGGGGACATGGGTTTGCGATGTTTTTGGAGACGGTCTCTAAAGTATCTTGAGGTCTTGCATATGCGATCTAAATTGTAGGAGCTGGTTAGCTTGAGGATCATATTCTGGCGTGATGGACTTTGAGTACCTTCGTGGACATTGAAGCGTCGTTCTATATTGGAAACTTTGAAGTGAACAATCCTGTTGCCAATACTTGCAGATATCAGCACCCGATTGATCCGCGGTAGAAAAATAAATGGTAATACCTGATTGACTCCAGCTTTCTGGAAGTGCCTTGGGACCTGGTAGGCGTCATCTTTGTAGGTGGAAATGTCGTAGATGATGACAGCGAGGAGTGGAACGAAACAAAGTGTGATGTGGGAAAAGCTATATCCAAACCGACGGTGTGAAAGTGAGACCTGTAGTAGATCGGTTTGTACTGGTGAATCGAGATTCCCGGTGAGGGCATTGTATGAAGACCACAGGGGCAAATTACTTTCAGGTTGTGCCAAGGCACTAGGGTGGTACGACAAGTGATCACGGTGAATTGGGAGTTTTTTTTTCCGATTAACTAGGTTGAATCATCTTTCATAACTTCTTGTAAATCTTCAGCATCTCCATCCACAAGCCATGTGCCCATGTTGCAATCACTCATAAAATCTATGCTGCATTCTTGGAGGGCACAAGTAATGTAGGCTAAATCGGAACAGTTTTTTTCAAACTCTGCAACAGAAGACAACCGTTCATCAACTGCAGAATTTCTAAAATAAGCATCCTGAAGTATGTGTGTCACTTTCCAAGCCCCGAGTAGCTCGAAGTCGTAGTTGTCGGCTCTATGAACAAAACCTTTGTTGATTGAACCGCCTATCTTCTCTGTTGCACGGCAACTCTTGCAAGGACCGTCTCGGTGGGTGATAGCGGAAGGTAATGTGGTCATGATGAACGTATAGTACCAGTGGTGATAACAACTGAGGTTATGAAGCCAACGCGCCGTCGTTACAAAAGCAGGTTGTAATGAGAAGGATCGAGCAATGGTCGCATGCGCTGAGAGAGTGCTACACAATAGATGAGAATCAAAAGCATCAATAACGATACGCACGTGCTGATCCAGCCAAAATTGATGGATGGTAAGTGAAACATTTCATCGGGTATCTCATAGTTCCTGCCTCACGTGATCAGTGAAACAAGGTCGAACTTCCGCAATTCTTGCATAGCCATGGAAGACTCTTTCGGTTTTCATGCGCCGGGTCAAAATGCTGCCAGTATGAGGATCGCACCAGGCATCATGCTGAGTAAAGACAAGTCGAAGCGATGTTCAGACACCAATGTACCAGAGTTCGACACCCAGGACCTCAAATTTCTTGCCCTCGTCGCTGAGTGGTTCATTTCCAAATGTTGGACATGTGTCCGACACACCGTTCTCGAGATTGTCATCTAGCCATAGGCCGTAATGGCCATCACTGCGATACTGTCAGTATTGTCGTTCCCAAAGGATAGCAAATGTCAACTTACCCTCCACCAACACTAAGATAGCTATGTTCACAGAAAATCATGTAGTCGTTCACTCCACTATAGGGGAATGCCTTGAATCTGATTCTCTCTGGTGTACTTGCGCCACTTCTGGTCGCCTGGCCATTCTCTGATAGGGCCAACTTATCGGCTTTTGTCTTTGGTGATGATATGGTTGTCATGCGAACAGCATTGGTTGTATCTTCTGAGGGAGGTGGTGGGAGATTCAATTGCAGATCTGGGAGACCAGCAAGAACGTGAGCGCGCCAGAGAAAGCATTCGCCGTTGCCATAAAACGACGAAGAGGGGTGGGGTGCGTCTGAGAGATAGGCACCGAAGGTCTGTGGCAACATATCAGTAGTGTTTTTTTACTCGAGGAAGGCTGGGCGACTCACGCCTCCACTACCATCTCTAACCACAAGCACGAAGCCGCCTCTCCTCCCCCGGTATTCGTCAGCCTCTTTGTAAAGAGTCGCCAAGCTCACACCATTCTGCTCCAGGCTGTACGTCAGGCTCCATTCATCTACGAGTTGTAGCCTTGGCGGCAGGAGCAGCCTAATTTCTTCTGCCAGCGCTTTGCTGAGGAGCTTGCCATTCTCTCGCATTCCACTTCTCCATCCCTTTAGACTGAGCGGTGTCAACGGCGGCGGTTGGAAAGGGCTCGCTATGCGATGTGTGGGTTGAAAGACGGCGTTCATGTCTGTGGAGTCGGAGGAGACGAGGCTCGCGAGGGAGTGGGAGAGGGCAGAAGCAGTGGACTGCAGCTGTGCTGGTAGCCTGCCTATGCTGTTTCGGTTGCTGTTGCTGTCGGATTTTGAGTGGGGTCCTGAATTGGGACTGGATTCTGTGTTCAATCGCCGCAGGATGCCTGAGACGGCATATGAGACTGGGTATGTGAAGTAGGACGAGGAGCGATTTGGCGTGGCGCGATTTGGTGGCGGTGATGTTTGGGAGGATGAGGAGCGCAAGGGTGGAGACGACGGGGTTTCTTGTGCATGCGACATGACTGGCGGGTAGCAGCAATTGTAGCAGTGTGCCTGGATTAATGTGGGTCAAGTGTTGGAAGTGGTGTGCTGGGGCGGGCGTAGGTCAGAGCAGCTGTGACGTTGCGGAAAACTAGTGGGCTGACGGCTGTCTGGAGCCTCAGACGGTATGCAAGGGGAGTACGTGTTACATAAGCATCGTCTTGGAATGGGCTGATACATGTTTGGGGGCTACGCTGGAAGCCAGTGGCAGCGAGCTACGATACGGGAATGCATGCTCAATGGTTGCGCGCCTCTCTACTTCCTTGATGTGTAGGCGTGAGAGCGCGCTAGTACGCCGCTGGAAAGCTTGGTTCCCGCTACCCGCTAAGGCTGACCTTGGGCCGTCCATGGGGAATCGGCACAACCTTTGCATTGCATGGGGCTATTGGATACAAATAGCTAAGCCCGGAATCGCCGAAAGCCATGCTTCGAAGCAACACTGTCACTCCCTCACTTGATGGAGAATTCGGCATTGGGGACCCGGCCATGTGGCCCCCGCTTCTGCCAGCATGCAGTGCAATTACTACACCACTTTGCCTTGACTACTACCTCAGTTGGCCCCTAAACGTGTGCTACTCAATCCTGTCCACCTGCAATGGGATTGCAGGTGCCTTTATCCCATAGAGCATTCTTATGTAGCTTTGGCGGGTTCGGTCACAAGTTGCTCGTTCACTGCTTCTGCCTCTTCCGCCGCATCCGCAAGCTCACAATCTCCAGCCTCTTTCCCGTCATCTTCAGCAGCCCCTGCTTCCTCTCCATTCTCCATATCACTCTTCAACTTGGCGCCTTTTCTCTCTGGCATGACAGCCATGAAAGCCTTGCCCCAATCTCCAAACTCCATCCATTTGAGCATAATCTCCAAGACGTGATTCGTAACCAGGACTTGTCGACTCTTCATTTCCAAATATTGGCCAATAGGCAGCTTTGCCGTCTTGATACCACGACTGACAGCTCGCTTGTGGCAGACGCCTTTGTGCCGGTTCTTGTCCACTAGGCCCCCAATGATGTAGGTACTGTTTGGCTTGAGATGTGTTAGGATCTCGTCCGACTCAGACGAAAGGTAGACAATCTCTCCTTCCTCTGCATCTTCCATGCTTTCTTGTTCACTAGACTTATCCGCTTCTTGAGACGTCTTCAATGCGCCGGCCACCTCCCCTCCGTCCGGTCCACTCATCCATTCTTTCGCCTTCTCCGCCACTTCCACAAAGTCTTCTTCGAAGAATCGGAAGCCTTTCCAGCTGGTATATTGCTTTGCGAGAATACCATCGAAACGCTCCTTCATCTTGCCTCCAAAGCTACTTAGTGCTAAATGCGCTCTGAAGTCTGCTTTTCGGTTGTCGCTGTAGCATCTCGTAATCTGCAACCCCAAGCTCTTAAGTTCATTGTCAAACATGAGCTCCTCAAAGTCGCAGTCGAAGATGACAGTGATAGGTACTTGCTTTCCAGGTCCTGCTGAATGCCTGGGCGGACGTGCCGGTAGCAGCCTTGGTTTGTTGCCATTTTCATCTACGGGCATCTGTGCCAACGCCTCTCTTCGCCGCTCTTTCTTTTCTTTGACCTTCTCTTTTCGCTTCAATTTACGATCTTCTCGCCCCGCTTCCCAGCGTTCGTGCCGCCGTTGCTTCTTGAGTTGGTTCTTCGATAACTTTGGCTCTCCACTTTCCTTCTCAGTAACTGCTTCAATTGAAGATTCAGCGCTACCAACTGTTCCCTCATTCTCGGTGTTCGTGAAGACATGTTCGGGAGGTGTCGTGACTGCGGGTGCATCTTTGACAATTTCATCATTACTTGCAACGTCCAACTTGCGCATCTTTGTAGGCCGCTCCTCTGAATCCATCTTTTTGCAGTTTTTAGTGAATGGTTGAAAATCTGTCGAAAAGATGCCCACCCACTCATCGTCGACAAAATTATGCTCGCTCACATCTTAGCGCGCCAAGCCACGCCCTGGTCATGGCAGTGTCCCGAGCTGGAACCTCAGTTGACGTCTCCGCATTCACGATACCCTTCCAACACCAATTGAACCACGAACACAACCGCCCATCATGCCGCAGGATATGCCGCCACAGGGCGGCTACAGCCCCGTCCAGTACAAGCGCAACTTGCCTGTTCGAGGCTTCCGTCCCGCCGCATACATTATCGGAACCGCGGCACTCATGACATATGGATTCTGGAGGGTTGGCCAGGGTATCAGGGAGCACAAGTACGCGGCATTACCCTAAAAAATATAGGCTGGCGATTTCATTGCTCGGGAAGAAATGCTGACATATGACAGCGAACTCGCGCGCGAGAAGATGTGGGCGCGGATACACCTTATTCCAGCACTACAAGCAGAGGAGGACCGTGACCAAGTGCGAAGATATCTGGCCGACAAGGCAAGGGAGAAGGAACTATTGGGCACAGAGACAAAAGTCTATAACAGCGACAGGTATGTGGCGAACGTACCTGTGATGCTTGCACGAGCATTGGCTAACTGCGCGGACACAGGTTTGTTCGACCTACATTTGCCATCACACCCGAGCACGAGACCAAGTAGGTACCGGAGTATTGCTGTACATATCAGGATGAAATCAATGGTCTTTGTCAAGCTTGATGTTCACCATCTCTTTAGAGGCAAGTCGAGAATACATTTATTCGCTCAAGGACTTGATGTTCGTACACGGACCTAGATGTGAACATGGGACTTTCGTCATCGCAGGAATTCAGTTGCTCAAATCGTATGGATGTGGAACAGCTGTGGCTTTGATGGTGATGCTGGGTGTTGATCCACCTGCGATAGGCTTGTGTATTTTCTGCTGAGCTGAATTGAACTTTGCAGATTCTCTGTATTGGCGAAAGGCAGTTCACGCAACAACTTAATCACTACAACGCGCTGCTGTGGGCAATCGGTGCGATACACTCTACAAAACCTCCATCTATTCTGCCCTGTCTCACCACATCAACCATCCGCTCCCTTTCCATTTTTCATCTCTACAATATAATGTGACATTGATTTAACTCCTCGGGATGATACTGCGGCATTATCTCTGACTGGACTGTTCACAAAATCTTTCGCCGCTTCTAAAGATACAGTGTCAGCGCCCACATTGACTTACATTTATCCCGCAGCTACTACTAGTGATGTCATTTTCACTCATGTTGAAGATGACCAGGAAATCATCACAGCCAAGGGAACTGACGCCTATTACACTGACTGCACCGCTCGCCACCTTGACTCGCCACCAGCGTAGCGCCAGCATATCCTCCTCACAGGCATACCCAAATCCTCATGTCTACTTCCACACGTTTGCAACTGTTAGCCACGGACAACGCTGCGCTCATTGATTGACTCAGTATATTTATAGTGCTTAGATAGATGAGATTGCGCATTATATCCTCAATTGCAATCCTGGGTCGAGTAAACGAGCATTTTGCCTGTAAAATATTTCTGATTAAGCCGGAGGCTTGCCAAAGCCTCCGACCAAATATTCATAATTTTATTAAGATGCGCACAATCAACTGCGCCATGATGCGCGAAGTTTGGAATAATGGTGATGGCTAAATTATAACGGGAAGCGATATATATTACTCCAGCTGGATGGCATGTTCAGATGATCAGAAGTATGGGGGCCGACCGTCAACGCACATGCGTATGGATAGGACCAAAAGCAAACGAGAGCTGTTCGATTGGTCAGCCTTAGCTTGGGAGGTGGTAACGGTGTATTTGGTAATACAAAGGGCCTGCGCAAGTTGATTGCGAACGTTGGAGATTTTAACTGGTGCCGCATCATGATTATTTCCAATACATTGCTTTGAGTAAATGCACCAAAGAAAATGTGGTTGGCTTGCCATATACCAGCATATAGTGTCTTGTGACTGGTAGCGCGATGTGTCCTGGCCTACAACCATCAGCGTATTGGAAATGAAGGCTTTGCAGTCATGGCATCGACCCAACCGAGGGGCTTCCACTTCGGCTTCGTGTTTTTTATTCAGGAGGGTTTCACTTTGGAACCTAGGTATAGTATCTACGTATTGCTGTACCAATGATACAGCTTGCTGATGGACGTATGCTCATGGATCGGTCGTCGGCTGTGGTGGCATCATAGGCAGCAACTCAGCGAACCATAGTCGCACTGAGAACACGTAGCACTGCATAGTGTACGCATGCGTATAAATATCATGTTCCTCGCATGTCCATCTGGTTAATGTGATCTTTCACATATCATCCCTTCAACCTCCTCTGTATTACACATCTCTTCTGGCAATTATGCCGCCCTTCTCTTTCTACCTATTGTTGATGTAGCCTACCCTCGAGAGGCAAAATCTATCGTATCAACAGTCGATCTTAATCGGCATAGATTTCAACACGATAGTTGTTTTCTACAATCTACAACAACGGATACCTTTATCTATTACCGGGCTTCTGCTACACTGGATGACTTGACTTTTTTCTCTAGTCTGTCTCTTTAACCCCATCTCGATCGGCATCCGCTTCAACTCCATTCTGACTCATACATCCCATCATCAAAATGGTTTTCTTCTCTTGGCTCTGGTCTATGTTGTTTCCTCCCCCCGAACCCAACCTATCCCACCGAGTACCCATCGAGCTATACTGGGTACCTGTCTGGAAATTCTTTTCTCGCGACCATTCACTCCAACAAAACATATCAACCAGTTACAACTTGGAGAATCCCAGCACGGCTACGCGACCCTTTCGATAATGCAGTAGCATACACCGCTATGCATATATGGATATCCATAAATTCGCCATATCTTCCGTCCGTCTCTCATCTCATATCGATGAAAACCACCAATTCCCCACATACAATGATGGCTTCCTTTAATCGTCCGCCTAAAAAGATCCACGACGACATGCAGAGGTGGATAATGGATGGGTTTGATAGACTAGAAGCTGGCTCAGACTCTACTGGCCTGATTGACCTGAGTGCTACATAGTATATATTAAGGAGGCTATCAGAATCAGGATTTGAGCCGGCAACGAGCCGGCAACTCGCCGGTGGCTTCAGGAAGACATCGACGGCCTCGTCTAGGCTATAAATGCTATATATCCAACCGATCGACAGGGATTTTGCTGAGAGGCTGTGATCGGAGGAGAGCAAAGAGCTGGGTGTTCGCTAGGAGTATAAGGATGAGAAATCAACTCGACGGAAATATCTTGCTGCAGATCTCACAGTATATGCTTAGGCGGAGGAGAGTAGAAAGCAATTATCGCGGTAGAAGAGAGCCCTACAGAGATGGATAGCTTTTCTGACGGGCTCGGCTTAGTATAAGATAACTGCTAGGATTATAACTGGGAGAAGAGTTATATTATGAAACTAATAGATATAGAGCTGGAATTGATTTACATTTAGAATAAGATAGAATACGATAAGACATATGTGGACAAATCAGACTCATTGAAGATCTAAGTATAAGAAAGACTTAGATCTTGAGCGCGTTGAAGTTATCCACATATGCGCACTCATCCATTCGCTGGAGACTTCTTAAATTGATAAGGCTAGCAAAGTCCAGGCTTGTTTCTACTCTATCGAAGCCATACATCATATGTCTGTATATATCCTTGTATATAACTATACTTAAGGATTTCCTGGGGTAGCTCATTTGAAAAGACAGCTATTGAATTGTTTGAGGATATAGTAGTCTCCATAAGTAGTTGATGAGATAGAAATAAAGGTCGGGTATATGAAAGCAATGCTAATATTATTGAGAACTGATGTAATGAAGTATTATATGGACGCGTGAATGGAATGCTGGGGTACGATACAAGTTTCAAATGGAAATGTTCGTACTATATTATTACCACAGTCGATCCACAGAAGGGAAGACAAAGGAGAAGAGAGGGGAATAATGCCAGCGAAGTTCATCATGATGAAATACTATATCATAAGTCATGCATAGTGTATGCTTTTCCATGTAGCTTCGCTGAGCCGGTCTTAGATGCATTGCTTGCTCCAACGCCTAGAGCTTTCCTGAATTGACACCCCAACTATCCAAAGTGCCCAATGTTTGCAGACTCATCAAGCGTATCTCGTAATAAGCGAGTCTTTGGCAAACAATTTCCAACTTGTTTCACACGATCTTTTAAGTATTTACGCCTCATGGTAGAGCTTGGGATCAAGCCTGACAGAGCGCATATCCAATGAGTACTTGTTCTCGATAAAAGCTTCGACCAAATCATTCACAAATGTAAATGGCATTTAGGGCAGAACAGTGACCCAACTCTCATCTGCACGTTTTCGCCACATGTTGGCCATCAAGCGGCGAGCGGGTGAGTACCCGGGAATATCCGTGTTTATGATGGTGAGTATACTGACGCTTGGTTCCCGACGATGGCCAGTGTTACCGATGGGTCTCGCTTCGACAAGGACATCTATCACGGCGTTCTTAAAGCCATTGTCCACGAGTCTTCATCGCGGAGATCGATGATGCAAGACGAAAAGAGTGGCTGGGACGAGATTTGCTTCAGGGCTTTTTCCAAGAATTTTGAACTTTTGCGGACCCTAGCTGAGTGGCATGTGTTGGATAGAATACCCAGAAACGAGGTTGAAAGAGGCAATCAGCTGCTTGGAAAAGGTTGAGCAAGAATTGGAGAAGACCAATGCAGGAATGAGCCAAGTCCGGGTCCAAGGAAAGTGAGAGTGAAGGTAAAGGTAAAAGGTAAATGGGAAGAGATGGCGACCAAGTTTGGCCGTGACCGTAGCCAGGCCAGCACCTCTTCCGTCTCTTGTATTATTGTACAGTATAGTAGTACAATAGCTGCTTGTTCCTCTCATGACCATCGAATCTTGTTCTTCCACTGGTCGACCTTGGACTGCCACCACGTCTTGTTGGGGGCGCGGTCGATTTCTTCCATCAACTTTGTGTAGTGCTCGGGGGCGGACGTGGGCTTGAACATGGCCGGTGACAGGGCATACTTTGTGGTATATCTGTTCTCGAGCAACGAGTAGAGGGCGTTTACTTGGGCCTGCTCGAGTTTGGGGTTTGGTGGGGGTGAAGAAGTGGCTGGAGCTGTGGCTGAGGGTGCTGGCGACTGTGGCTTGGGGGCGTCATCGGAGGGAGGAGTGATGGGCTGCACACCGAAAGGCTGGCCGTGGTGCTCGATTGCGCGGGTGAAGGGCAGGTTTGGGCGCAGGGCGTCCTTTGGCCAGAGAGCGAGGAGGCGCGTGTATTGTTTTGCGATCTTGAAATGAAACGATGAGCTGTGGGCACGTGACGGCGTTGGGGGAAGGGTTGCTTACTATTGTTGCCATGGTTATGTGTGTGTGTGTGCGTGAGTGTGAAAGAAAGAGGGGGCAGACAGAGAGAGATTGAAAGATGCAGTCCAATAGCAGTCCAGTAGCAGTCCAGTAGCAGTCCAGCCAGTATGTGTGTATGTCGGGGTGGGTGAATGTCAAAGAAGATCAAAGGCCATGGCCAAGAGTGCAAATCCTGTCATCGATGATGCTTTCTCTCTAGCACCAGCGGCCGGGGTCGGGAGCAGCGGGTCTGTGCGGGCTGAGAGAGGGGGGAGCGTGGCGCAGCACCCGCACTTCCATGGCCCAGAAGAGACAAGGCAGGGCGCGGTGCATTTGAAACGCCGCCTCTCACTCTACTGCTGCGCTTGCCGCCTGACACGCCTCTGCTTTGCTTTGCTCTGCTCTGCTCTGCTTTGCCGCCCTCCGTCTACTCTCCACGCTCGCTGTCCTGCTCCTTTCCTCCTCCTCTTCCTCCACCTGCGCCTGCCGACTCTCAACACCAGAACTGCCCCCTACGCCTCCTCATTGCTGCATTCGACCCTGCGCCACCGCGTCTGCCTGCTGCACACCATGCCCAGCCAGCGCTACGAGAGGGTATGCTCCCCTGCCTCAGGTCGTGGGGAATGCATCGTGCCACTGCGCAAACCCCCCCGGCTCGTTGCTCTCACGACGCCCAAACTAACGCAGGCCTCAGGTAGCCGCCCAGGACGAAGACGACTCTCACGCATCGTCGACATCGGCCCAGCAGTGGCCCCCGGCCTCGCCACCACCCTCCTTTCACTCGCGCGCATCATCCCCCAATGGAACCACACGACGCCTCTTAGCACAGGACCCGGCACCCACGGATGAAGACCGCACTCTCGCAGACACGTTTGATTCCGACTCAGACGACGACGACGATGACAATGGCGACGATCGACAGCGCTTGATGCGGGGAAACCCCCGAAGCGAGGACGAGCCTCCAGCCCCCGGCATCCAAAGACGAGTCACCGAACTGCCAGTATTCAACACACAGGCTCCCACTAGTGGCCGCGTCTACGGCGGTGGCAATGGCGGCGTGTGGGCAAATCTCAGCGCAAAGCCAACTCGGGGCGAGGATGCCGAAGAGAAGCCTCCGGTACGTCTTGTGTATCACCATCTCAATCTGTCCATCCCCCACTAACACCACCCCAGACATACGAACAAGCCGCCGCAGATGCAACACCGCCATACTGGGAAACAACCATCCTCGCCCCCGGCACCTTTGGCGACGAGGTTTTTGTCGAAGGCCTTCCCGTCGGTTCCCTCTTCAGTTTCCTCTGGAACGCCATGATTTCCATGTCCTTCCAACTCGTCGGCTTCCTGCTTACCTACCTGCTCCACACCACCCACGCTGCAAAGAATGGTTCCCGTGCTGGTCTTGGCATCACGCTTGTGCAGTTTGGCTTCGGCTTCCGCTCTGCAGTACTCAACCCCAGCAACGGCAGCAACGACAACCCAGGCCAAGGCTTCAACGGCGGCGTTCCAAGCGATCCAAACTCGCACGACTTTGACCCGGACAAGGTCAGCACGGGCGGCTCTGCCGGCACTGGTGGTGACTCGACGCCTGCGTCAAGTGCCATTACCGGCAGCGATTGGGTAGCCTATGGCCTAATGATTGTTGGCTGGTTCATCTTGATCAAGAGTGTGTCAGACTTCATTCGCGCCAGGCGGCACGAACAGTTGGTTCTCCAGTCTCCAGATCGTGGCTTGGGTGTTGCTGTAGTCGCCGAGGGTGAAAGTCCAGAGCGCAGTGTATAGAACTTCTTTTTTTTCGCGCTCTCTCTCTCTCTTCTTTCCCTATTACCTCTCCGTATGATATATATAGCCTGCGATTGGCAAACTATTTTCCCTTTATTGTCTTGTCACGCCCTCTCAGACTCTCTCTCTCTCACACACACATACATACACAGCGTATTCCCTAGTTTGCATCTTGAATCGGAGTTTTGATATTTCCAGGGTAGGGGTAAACAGGAAGCAAAGACACATCAGGTCCTTGCACATCAGCTATGGCTGTTCTATCTGTAGCACGCATCAACTACAACGTTTTTGTTCTATCATTATCCAATCCTCCCACTTGCCATTTGACTGAGTTTATGTCGTTGTTTGAGTCAGGTGAAGTGCATGATTGCAAGCACAGAGTGATGCTGACCATGGCGGTGTACGTGAAACTGTATGCCAAGAAAAAAAAAGAATCTATTACTGTTTCTGACAGTCGAAATTGTAAAAACAAAAAAAAGGGGGTATCTTGATGCAAGAAGGGGAAATTAAAAAAAAATCCCAAAGTGGGAAAAGAAGAATGATACCGCCCCAGTCCCTCGAATATCTTTTGTGAATAATTGCACCCAGCAGCCTCTGTTGCTGGACCATGAGTGAATAGATCACATGTTGCTTTTCTTCTTTCTCCTCACATGACATTGCACTTTTCATTGGCATACACCTCGCCATACTGGTCCACACCAGCCATCTTTTCATTGTACCGCTGCTTATCCTTGACTTCCTCGGGGAACCATTTCTTAAGAAATGCCGCATTTTCCGTGTCTAGGTTGTCTATGGGGCAATGACTTGGTTAGTTTTTGATACAGATAAAGCGAAAAAGGAAACAACAAAATCAACAAGACTCACCAGAATTGGCATCAAATATCGTCTTTTGCCTGCAAAACGGACAGTTGTACTGCTTGTTGTTCTGCATGACAATCAAGCATCGGATGCAGAATGTATGGTTGCAGCTCAGCTTGACGGGCCGCCATTGAATCTCCATGCACATGGGGCACGAGTAGTCGTCAATTTGCGGCACGTGCGACAGAATCTGTGTATTGACCTCTGCGCATACCGCCTTGGCTAGGTGCTCCGAGAACTCTGGATACTCGACTTGACGCGGAAACGTGGACTTTACCCCCAGTGCTGTACGCTTGTCGAATTCTGTAGAAAGAAAGTTAGTCGGTAACTGTCGTGCTGTGATTTGAGACAAGCTTCTCGAATCAGGATTAAAAAAAACAAGAGGAGAATGACATACTCTTCAAAATCTTCATCATGGCGTTATGATTGATTTCGCCGAATCGCAGGCCCTGTAGAATCTCGCGGTTAATGTGCATAAAGGTATTGAGGGCGGTCAAGTTGTCCTTCTTCTTCAATTGCTCGACGAGACCGGCCTTTGCAATCTTGTTGGAAAAGATGGCGAGCCGTGCCATTGCTTTTTCCGAATCATGCGACTTGTGATCAAGCTCCGTTGTGCCAAAGAAGATGCCCTCCTCGACATAAATCTGGAAGATTTTGCGCCAGGTGGTGAGCATCTTCCTTGTTGTTCGCCGGTCCGGGTCTGTCAGCTTGGCAACCTGCTTGCCGAGAGCTTCAATCTGGACATTCATTCTCTTCTGCTCTCGCTCCTGCAGCCTCTCGAGCCCAGAGACCTCGCTGGTAAGACGAGTGAAGAATTCCGTGTCGGAAGTGATTGGCACTAGGACGGTGCGACAGCCAGGTCGATTGCCGGGCGTGTTTGCAGTCGTGGGGGATCCGGGAGTGTTTGCAGAGTGACAGGGCAAGTCGGAGTCGTCGAGCACGCGCATGTCGGACATGCCCGTCTCAACGGCCAGCAGATGCAGCTTGTTCCTCGTGTCATTGTCAAGTTTGGCGCCCATGATCTCTCCACTCGTCTCGTCTACATAGAAGAGGAGCTTTGGGTGAAAGGCCTTTGGCGACTGCGAGGCGCCGTTGTCATCATTATCATCACCATGGGAGCCGTGGGGATTGAGAATGTACTCAAAGGGCCGTTCCTGGTCGTCATGGTGCTCGGTCGAGGCATTGTAGTCCTCGACATGCTTGAGCAGCTTGGACAGGGTGGGCGGGTCTAGGCCGACCTGCTGCAGCTCGTCGGTCAGCCTCTTGATGCATTTCTTGAGCTGCGAGTAGGAGATAGCCGAGTCGACCCAGTCGGGCGGGAATCCTTCGTCGCGCAGGGTCTGCTTGAAGACATGGCCGAACTTCATGGCTGGCCAGCTATTACTATATGTAGTATGCGTGTACTAGGGGTGCTGGAGCCGATGGGCAGGAAGCGTCGACAGGGCTGGCCGGTCAGAGGAGGCGGACGGCGCACGTGGGGGAGATGAGTGGTTCAGAGGCCGGGCGGGGTCCGTGGCGAACCAAAGCAGAAGAAAACGCTGCCAACGCCCTGATGCGGTTCCGTGGGCCGTGTGGCTGGGGCGTGGCTGTGATAGCCGGCCTGGATGCGGCTCACTATGTAGTATGTAGTAAGGAGGGTGTATGCAGAATGTGCTGTGTCGTTGTGGGAGTGGGTAGTAAGGAGGAGTGAGTACGGGGGGTGCCTGGTGCCGTCGACGGTAAGCAGCAGAGGAAAACGAGAGAGAATATGGCGCCGACAAATGAGCGATTAACGATGTTCCAGCCAACTCTAGCAACAACGGACTTATATTCCGTTTGCCATGCACACACACGTACGTTCGGTCGCTGTGAGTGGGATACGGCAATGCCTACTGAAAATGCTTCTTCCGTCCAACACGTGGGAACGCGGCGCCTTTAAAAAGAAACGCAGAAAAAAAACCGAGCATGCATACTTTTTGCACCGGTCGCCGGTCGCCTGTCGCCTCGCTAGACGTGCGGTGGCTTGTTGATATAGCGCCGCCTCGTTCGCTCCTGGTCACTTCTGCGTACAACTTTTTCGCCTGCGCCACCGCCCACCAATCAGCGGCCAGTCGCCGCACAGTCATCGCCGCGTCTCGGTGATGACGCAATTCTGCCTCTTAACGACTCATCCATGCACATGTGCGACAAAACCACACTTGCCATGCCTTGGGCGCATCCCACTTGGTAAGCCCAGGGAAGCTCAAAAGGCAGCCATAGTGTGCCAAGGGCGCGTCGCCAGGGTTCCGGAGAGACATACATACTACATACATAGACCCACCCAGACTAGTAGACAACCTCGACCACGGCAACACAGAGTCAAGCCAGAGAGAGTATCAGCACCACAAACACTCATTTAGACGTTTGCTGCAGGTCCCGCCAGATAGAGTCGACACGCTCAGCATGGGCGCATCGCAGTCGTCTCAAGCCGACGAGGCGTCCGCAGGTGGCCAGGTCAAGACGAGCTACTATGAATTGCTAGGAGTGGAGCGCAATGCCACCCAAGACGAGTGCGTCACCATGGCCTCGTCGACCTTTCACTACTGATTGCTCGCAGGCTCAAGAAGGCATACCGCAAGAAAGCTCTCGAACTCCATCCCGACCGCAACTATGGCGATGTCGAACGCACTACCGCTCTCTTCGCCGAGGTGCGAGCCGCTTACGAAGTCCTATCAGACGACCAGGAGCGCGCGTGGTACGATGCTCACGAGGGAAGCATCCTAAGAGGGGGCACTGGAGAGGAAGATGCTGGCGAGCACTATCAGGGCAGCATGCGTGTTACCACAGCAGACGACCTGGCGCGGATGATGGGTAAGTTCAGAGGAAACGTAGACTTCTCAGACTCACCCAGCGGCTTCTTTGGCTTTGTCAGAGAGACGTTCGAGCAGCTTGCTCGCGAGGAGGAATATGCGGCGGACTACGAAGACATTGACATACCAAACTACCCCTCGTTTGGCCATAAGGAAGACACGTACGACGGTGTCGTGCGCGACTTCTATGCCGCCTGGAATGGATTCGCTACAGCCAAGAGCTTTGCATGGTTGGACATGTACCAACTCTCCCATGCCCCCGATCGCCGCACGCGCAGACTGATGGAAAAGGAGAACCAAAAGCTTCGCGATGACGGTAGACGAGAGTTCAACGATGCTGTCAGGACGCTGGTCGCCTTTGTACGCAAGCGAGATCCACGCTATACACCCAACAGCCAGACGGACGAGGACAAGGCCAAGGCGCAACGGGACGCGCGCAAGGCCCAGGCTGCACGAGCAAGGGCTGCTCAGATTGCCAAGATGGAAGAGGAGGTGCAAGCAGTCCCAGATTGGGCCACAGCACGTCCAGATGACGAGTTGGACGAGGAGAGCGAAGAGGAAATCCAAGAGGAGCACTACGAGTGCGTAGCCTGTAACAAGACTTTCAAGAGTGAGCGGCAGTACGACGCGCACGAAAAGAGCAAGAAGCATCAAAAGTCCATACAAGCGCTGAAAAGGAAGATGCAAAAGGACAATGCAAATCTCGACTTAAGCCAGGATGCTCTGAAAGAGAATGTTGTGACACTAGTAGATGGAGATCTTGGAGCAGACGCCACTACTCCAGAAATGAACAGTTCGGACGGGTTCGTTGAAGATGTTACGGAGAAAACGGGCAAATTTGTAATGGGAGATGACAACACAGACGAGGAAGAGCTTCAGTTGACGGAAAATGCGTCCGACAACAAAGCCACCGAGCCACACACCCCCTCTGGGCCAGCATCGGCAGACAGTGACGACGATGATGTTGATGATGAGGAAGATGACGAATATGCCTCGCGGTCGGAGATTGAAGCGCGTCTGGCAGGTTTTAGTAGCAAAGAGTCGCCGAATCCCAAACCCGTTGAGGAGCTCGAGACCAAGTCGACGGACGATGCACAGCCAGAAGGTGTTGCAGCGACACAGCCCAAGATGGGCAAAGCCGCACAGAAGCGGGCAAAAAAGGCGGCCAAACAAGCAGAAGTCGACGACAGTAACGCAAAGATGAAGTGCGCCGGGTGCAATGCGGGGTTTCCATCCAAGACCCAACTGCATCAACACTTGAAAGACCACCCCGGACATGCCGCGCTCAAGTCTGTAGCTGGCGGGGGCAAAAAAGGGAAGAAGCGGTAGAGTATATGGTTGATTGCATGAGCCATGATGGATGTTGAGACCATGTTTTGCGTCGGGCAGTGTCATTGGTGTATTTGTATGACTTCAGCATAGCGTAGGCGTTTGATAGAAAAGTTTGTGCTCAGCCTGGCGGGCTTTTGGAGCAGCATTTACGTGTCGACATAGGTTCTTTTTGTTTTTGTTTTTATTTTTGTTTTAGCAGGTGCCTATGTCTTGATGTGCGGATGATATAGTGTTGGCCTGCTTTTTTTACACTTGCGTTGCAAGGTGGTTATGTTTTGTTGTCCATGGAGCGTTCCAGATGGCTTGGGTTGTGTTCAAGAAGCTGCTGTGTTGTGCTTGTGCGTTCAGAGTCCAAGTAGACGTGCAGGCAAGTTTAACGACATTGACTTTTATCAATTGCTTAGTTGGGACAATGCATGGCTCCGATCTCTTCTAGACTCTTGAGCTCATATTAGTATGTCTTCTTGGAAGCTACTAGGTACGTGGCTATTCCGGGCTAGCTCCCACACGTGGCATTGGGTTGATCAAGGGCGCGGTACCTTTTCGGTGGCTCTCTGAGTTTCTGGAATGTAACGATACAAATTACACCGGCAACTAGCTCGTCACATTGTACCTTGGGCGCCATATTGCCACAACACTTGACTTGTTGCATGTATGGACGTGTGTCTCAACAAATAGACTGGAGAAAAGAAAAACATGTCATTCGTATTGCTCGCACGGGTGAGGCAGATGGCGATTGCGTACGTGTGTGTACGTAAGAACAAAGAGACCGTCTGCGGAGTCAGCTAGGCGCGTATATGCTCATCGACCAGTCTGGGGACGCTAAACGGCGAGCAGCGGCAGCAGAAGCCCCCTTTGCAGTGCAGGGGAGGGAAGGATTTGTCGCCGGAAGAAGATGAGACTGCAACGTGATCTTCATTACCTGCTGCTGGACCACTTTGCTAAACGCGTGCCGTCACGACAAAAGGAAGCGAACTGCAGCTGTCAGGGGACAGGTCGGCTAAGCTCCAGTGCCAAGCCCCCCTGCCCCCCTGCCCCCAGAGTCGTTTGGGAGCATGGCGTTGCTTGATGTGAATTTGCCGAAGGCGTCTGGACTGGTCTCGTCTCGCTCACCCGCACAACGCAGCTGGCTGGCGGCTTGGGGAGAGAAAAAAGAGGCTTGCATGCAACGGCCTGAGAGCCGCCCAAGAAGCCAAAAGTCGCCATCGACTCGGGCGCATGGGCGACACACCTCAGCCGCTAGCCGCAACCGGGCCTAGCTCTGAACCTAAAGCGTTCTAGTGCCAGGGTCCGGGAGACGCCGCAGCCCCTGAGTGCTCCATGCGAGTCACTTGTATCCACACTCTCTGTCACCTCCACATCCGGCTGATCGTATTCCAAACCATGCGCTTATCATATCCGCCTCCCTAGGCCCTCTCATAGGCCCTGCTGCTCCAACCGTCGCCTTCCACTTGCCCCCTCCGTCATGGTGCCAGCGTAGCCCAGGGGTTCCCGAGCACACGCCGGCACCGCATATGGCTAGCCGTTGCTCAAGCTGCCTTTCTCCCAACTCGGCCCTCGTATCTTCGGCCCACTATCTATAGACGCTTTTCTCTTGACTCTCTTGTCCAGCTCTTGAACTCTCTTGTCCCGCTCAGCCCGCTTCTCCTCGTGCCTAACGTCGTTTCCTTTTCCCATTGTCACTTTGTTTCCCAGTCGCTCGTTTTTCCTCACCGTTATGCCATCATGATCCCCAAAGGCTACCGTCTATCCTTTCCCCACCTCGTCTTTTACGTTTCCACCTTTATAATCACCACACAGCTTTATTTCATATGGGGCCAGTCCAAACTCAACTACATCGACTTTGCCCACAGGCGCATATTAGGCGACTGGACTTTTGATGCCGATGTCCACGCCAATGTTCATACCCTCAGCCAGGACCAATGCGATTCCGCCTTCCCAAAGCTCTACCACAGCCTTGACGAGTCCGTCCGCTTGCGGCAGGGGAGAAAGGTTCACGCCCAAGATATTGAAATAGAAGAAGGAAGATGCATGCTGAGAGTGCTCATCTACGAGGGAGAGGTATGTTGGTGTTGATCTGTTCCTCCTAATTTACATGCGTGCTCACATCTATCTCAGCTCTTCGTTGTCGATGCCGGAATTCCGGAAAAATGCTATGTTACCAACGGGAATGAGAGAGAACGCATTCTTGGAACTCTGGCCCAGATTGATCGTGCCGTTACTTCCGCATCTACCTCTGATCCCGCAGTCCCAAACATTGAATTCTCACTTTCGCTTGATGACCTACCACGCCGTTCTCGGAAGGATGGAACTTTCTTTGGCTACACGCGAAAAGACACACCAGAATATCGAGACATCTGGATGATGCCCAACTACGCCTACTGGGCTTGGAACTACACCCATGCTCCCAGCTGGAACAGCATCAGGAAAGAGATTGAGCAAAAGGAAAAGGACCTGCCCTGGGACAAAAAGGATCCCAGGGTCGTCTGGCGAGGCAAGATCAAGATGGCAAAGCTAAGAAAGGAGCTAGTCAAAGTCAGTGAAGGAAAGGAATGGAGCGATATCAAGCCTGTCGTCATCAACAACGCCAGCGATCCTCATACCAAGGACGTCATGAACTTGAGGGATTTCTGCGGGTATGTTTCCTCGCTCTCAAAGGACACCTGAGCATCAATACTGACTTTCCTTTCCTCAGCTACAAGTACACTGTCCAGACCGAAGGAACCTCCTACTCCGGCCGCCTAAAGTATCTCCAGCTCTGCCGCTCAGCCATGATCACCCACCCTCTGGAATGGCAAGAGTTTCACACCCACCTGATGCGCCTCGCTGGTCCCGAGGTGAATTATATTGAAGCTTCAGAGAACTTCGGTAACCTCGAGTCGGCCATGGAATACTATCGTGACCATGACCACGAGGCAGAGCATATTGCAAAGAACAGTTATGAAACCTTTACCCGAAGGTACCTTACACCAGCAGCAGTGACATGCTATTGGCGACGATTGTTCTGGTCCTGGGCAAGCGTGCAGGGATTCGACCCACTCTTGTACGTTCCTGACAAAGACGGCAAGATGGCCATGAGAGGTACACCCTGGACAGCTTTCGCTGCCAACTGGCCCAAGGACCCCGCAGCTATTCCTTGAGCATCGGTGTGGAGCCTATTCAATATTCGGCCGCTGGGAGGTGAATTTGCATGAGCATCAGCATTGGAGTACCAGGTTTTTCCATTTCGTACGATACCCGCATATACGCGCCAGAACATTAGACACGTATTAATATTGTTGCATATATTCTAATTCGTTGCCTCGTCTTCTCCCATGTCTCCACTCCCGGCTGTCTGACAAGTTATTCTAGGTCGACAGCTTGCGGGAAATGCTAATTTTGCAGATGCAGGTCCTGCGGCAAGCAATCTATCTTTATTGATGCGGCCCTAGTCGCCACTCGCTACTGCTGACGCTACAATATACTAACCGATAATGGTAGCTACGCAGCTATGGTGTCAGCAGCTACTTTGTTTTCTTCGTATGGAGGATCGGAATCGTCGAGGATTCGAAAGCGACATTGCGTTACTTTAATATAGAAACCAATAATCAGCATCCCAAAGAAGACTTTCTATTACCCGCTAAGTTTGCATTACGAGAGACTTGGTTCAAGACCCCCAAAAAATCCATGGATGCTTTGCAATAAAATGGCCTCAATTCCATGGCATGATACACAGACTAATCGGCATTGATTTCTGTCCTATGCACCATGTTGTTCCTGTCCGCCTTTACCTTGTTTCAACTTTCCACAGCTTTACCAAGTCTACAGCCACGGGCCTCCCAATACCTGGTCATTCTCGATACTGGCGTGGGGCATCGCAGCACGCCGATCCCTAGATGGCCTACTTCTCTTCGCCGTATCAATACTGACGGTACCAACGCGGCTAACCTGACACAATTCGGCGTAGTTGAGTCTGACCCCCACACACTCGAACAGCCGATACTTGCCGATGCCCTAACATACTCACCGTCAACCTCCTCCCTCTTCTCCGTCACAGGCCGGGGCGTGGTGCGAACCAACATAGACGGTGGGAATTTAGAGTACATCTTGGGCAAAGAGAGCGGCTTATCAACCCAAATTGTCAGCATCACAGCAGCGGAGCAATCTCAGAAGCTTTACTATGGCGACTCCAACACAGGCCTCATCTACTCCTCAAACTACGATGGCAGTAACGTCGTCGTATTCCGCAACGTATCCCAAGGCCTCACCTTTCTCTCTGAGCGCTACAGCTATGCTAATACACATGCTGGTGGCATTGTTGTCGACGAAGTACGGGGCTGGCTCTACTGGAGCTCAGTAAGCGACGGTAGCATCCGGCGCGTCCTTCTCAGCGGCGAGGGGCAGGAACAAGTTCTAGTTACTGGACTCGACAAACCAGGCCAACTGCGCATCGCAGGTACTTCTTTATACGTTGCCGAGCGTGGCTCGTGGAGCTCCTCGCCCACAGCTATCAAGTACCTCCGCCGCACGATTGATGAGCTTCCTGCATCCCCGACGTCTCCTCATCTAGCTGTGCCAACGGGTACTCTCATTTCGTCTGCGCAGTCGTCGCTCTTTACAGAGGTTGACTACACGGGCGAGAAGCAGACGCTGGGAATTGAGAGCTTCGTTGTCTATAGGAATGGCGTGGAACAGATTGTATACTTTGCTGTCAATAGTGCGGGCAGGACGTCGTTCGGTAAGATAGTAGAGACAGTGTGGAGAGGGAGTGGGGATAGTAGAGGTCCCGTCTTTAAGGTCTTGAGCGCGAAGACAAGCGAGGTTGGAATCCCCGTTGGATTAGAGCATATCTTATGATAAATAGTAGAGATGGACTTTATCTCTCTCTTCACTAGCATCCTTCGAAACAATCGGTTACCCGGTAGAAACTCTACTTGACTATCATTATTGAATACACACCGTTCGTCTCTTTTAGGCGATTGACTATTGATCAGTCAAATCAAAATGTGATTATACTAATACTAGTACGCATGGAAATGAGTTAAGCCTACGTCTAAAACGTCTCAGTCATGTCGCCATCGACTATGCCGTGGCCAATGTTATTATTTGAAAGAGTTGAGCTAAAAGAGATCTATGCTCATACTTCTAGACAGCTGCTGTGTAGAAACGGAATAGCTCTCGTGTATTCATCGCGTTTGTCCGACGAAGAACTTCTGCCATGTATATCAACGCAATACTGCCATCCTCTTACACCGATATTTAGGAAGCGCGGATTGCTATCGATCCTTTCCCGAGTTCGCATCTCTGCAAGCTCTCATGCATTCTAGTTGGCCCAAAAAACAGGCCCATAAACGAATCCGCCTCTCGCGTACCCATCGTGACCGCGAGCATTGCTCCAAGGAAGGCTACCTAAGCCTTCGAACACATGCCCCAAAGCAGCATTGATTGAAGCTTCTTATTCAATCATTGGCATGCTAATAGCTCTAGTGAACTGTTGAGGGAGTCCCAGACATATCTCAATGTCACGGTACGTCAAGTCTTGAAGCAGCAGCCGTGGCTGATTTCCCCAAAGAGTATTCTAAGACAACCCTGGGCTTAACGGACACAACTGTTTTGATGGCATAGAGAAACTAGTTGGAAGAGAAAATTCAATCATTTCTACATGATTAGCTGAGTACTTTCCCATACTATCTTACATCTGAATTGTCGGGGTAACAGTTTAAAATTTGATTCGAGAATGACAGTGGATCTAGAAGTAGAAGGGGATAGCTATACCTATACTACGGTACAATCAAGAGTAGTTACATATATAGCAGCACTAGACACCTCTCAATTAGTGAATTATCTCAAAAGGTAGCCTCTGTGTTGCGTCTCTCAGTTGAAAGTCTTGATTATACCATCAAACTAGTCTAGTCAATGCTCCTCCATAGCGCAAGTTCCTCTGTCCCGTTATGCCCAAGACTTTGTGTGCTTAGGATCTTCGTGCCACATGGGAAGTCATTTGTTCCGTCACTGAACAAGATGTCGTATTTCGTACGCTGCTTGGTTCCAATCAAAGCTGGAACGGTGGATGCGATGAGCGGGCCATAGATAACTTCACCGGTGACCTATGTAATTTGAGTAAACAATTGAGCAAGAGACATATTGTATGACAAGTACGTACAACTGTACTAACTGCAACTGGATCGACATGGAGTGGACCGGCGAAAGAAAGTGTTATGTTCGTAGCTATTGAAATGTCAGTATGTCGGGTGCAAAGAAGAACGGAGGGAAAGCTCTGTACCGTCCGCAATAACTACTGACACGTAGCCAGTCTGAGTATATACTAACATGCCACGTGGGTCTTTGCGAAATTGCACGTCCGGTCCTGGTACGCTATTGTAGAGGCTAGAATTATTAAGCTGTTAACGATCTGGATCTATGCAAAGTATAGAGCGGCAGAAGATTGCGCAGACTCACGTCGTTGTGTTGATAAGCGCGTACGTGCCGGCTAAGGCTTTCAGGATCGTCTTAGCGTTAGCCATTGTTTGAAAGAACTGAAAAGCCAAGCGACTGCGGAGAATTTGCGAGGGCAGAGGCGCCCTAAGGAGATTTTGTATTGCATTCGTCAGCTCCAGCAGCTACGGCAGTTCCGGCAGTTCCTGGATCAATGAGGTGATACAGCATTGCGGGAGCCAAAGCAGCGTTTAGTGCTTACTTTGGCAAAGCTTAACACAACTCTTAATATGAGTTTGCCCATTCTCCGCTCTACTAATCAACACCGTTGCGCTTATAGATACTAACCCGCCCATCGCTAATTACTGCTATCGCGTGCTATTCGTGCTAATATAAATTATATTCCTAATATGTTCCTTACACTATATATCATGATAATATATAGCAAATACTCTCGAAGAATTTAAGGTATTATTTTGAAAGACATAAAATGTTAAATATATCCAGAACATGGTATAATAGTAAGATTTTTCAATATACTATAACGTAGCTTTTAACGCCTATCAGATATACATATTTGGTTTTATTTAAGACCTGTGAGATACGTATATACCTCTGCACTGGTGAAACGGTGGGTCGCAGCCTCGGTCGGTGGCTGAAATACTAACATTGGAGAAGAATTGGATCGTTACCCCAGCACGTTGCTCGTCATACAGAACTGCAACCTTGGCCATGTGAATGCAACGATCACATGCTCCGTCCAGGCTGATTGGGCCCCAAGCACAAATGTAGCAGAGGGCATTTGCTGGCAAGATCAAAACTCAATTAAGCAACGCGCAGTTGTAGATGATATACTTACTCTTGATAGAAACGTGGTCAATGAAGAACCAATTCACGCCTGAAAAGCCCATTTTCGACCAAGCGAAAGGATCGCAAAGAACAAACGCTACAATGGCCTGGCTCAACGCTTTGACACCGACACTCGAAACGAATGCGACCAGCCAAACAACCTTAGCATCAATCATTTAGCAGACTGAATCGCTGCCTAAAGATAAGGACTAGCAATTTTTTACCTTTGGCTCTATAGTAGCGAGCTTTATAGCAGATGGCTTCTTATGAACAGGATACGGCGAAACATATGCAAGTGAAATCATCAAAAACGACGGATGTGACCCTGGCAATGCCTTTGGATTCTGCAATTGGACCTGAAAAGGATCCACTTGGTCCGAGGTTCTCAGCAGAATTCTTAACAACAAGGCTAAATTCTCTCCTGCCCAAGATCATCGTCAAAACCGTGGCCAGATGTATGATTGGTATGCGGCTGTGGCGGGGCTGGGTCTCAAAACTACCAGCACAGCCTACTACCTCGCATTTGCAGTGCTACACGTCTATCTTGTTCTCGTTGCGTTTTAAGTTGTGTACACTGCGCGAAAAGCGTATGCGAGCGATTCTTGGTCGTCAGATACAGATTTGATTGCTCTCAGCCAGACGTCGCCAGCTCCAAAAGACCTTCTCAAGCATACGTGTTCGGGCGTGAGAAGCCATGAGACAATGAGGTTGTAGATGAGAGTCAGATTCAATACGCTTGTGCCAATTGGAGGTGAAAAGATTGCAATTATTGGTTGGTCAGGACAGTACGGTTGCGAGTTTAGAGCTTATGAAGCGAGACGAGAATTATGGAGCCCGTACTTGAGTTGGAGTAAAACAGCGATGCGATTGTCTGATTGTACACTCTTTGTTTGAAGCAGATGCGTCAATTATAGTTGAGGTCGCAGATTGTCAGATGTCACGGCTACTGCAAGGATTCAGAAATATCATAGAGGACTGGGAGGTAAATACCTAGCACATGATGCTACATGAATTTGACCCGCAATACGTTCTAACCAAGTAATTAAGCACCCACGCTTTATCCGAGAGTACATATTGAGAGGCACCGTGAGCAGTGCACCAGTTGCGACAGGGTATGAATAGGGGTGAGAACTTGTGGGGGCAAGGGTGGATGCGTCTGAGCCCAGCTATGGAAACATCTAACTCGTCTAGTGTACGAAAGATTTAGGACGATGTTGCTAAATGTAAAGGGTGAAGTTGGAAATAAATATACCTTTGAGGGTGGCTGGGCCCAGCCAGCGAATACTTCACCCATATACGCGCACTCCCGCACTATCAATAGTTAGCCAGTACATCCATTATCCAACAGATGTGACTCACGATATGGGTCAGCGTGGGAGATGAAAACATGCCAAGGCGCTGGAGAGGAATTGTGAAATAGCCTTAAACTTGGGGATACGCTCAAACACGACAGGGACTTGACAGATACGGCTCGCCGTCCTTGATCAGAGTACGACAATCACAGTACGACAATCACAGTACGACAATCACAGTACGACAATCACAGTACGACAATCACAGTACGACAATCACAGTACGACAATCACAGTGAGCTCGGCGCATATTGATGCCTTGGCTTATCCGCTGTCGAGTATTGCAATATGCAGCCTCATGCGATTGTGTGCTGTCTTGTCCGCTATACAAGTCAGCCTTCTATAAGGGTGTGGCATATCTGCTATCATCGTTCAATGTCATTCTCTGCACAGTGTTACTCCATGCAGCCACTCGCTTGAGCATGGAAACTAGAAACACCGCCAAGTTTGCAGGATTTCCTGAATCTGCCTTGCGCTTGCCTGCCTGGTTGTCGCCGACTGATCTGTCCGTTCACTTAAAAGGTGCTCTGGCGGCTGTATAGATGCTCATCTATACGAAGAATCTATTGCTTGTATAGAATAATTTAAGTTTTTATATATAATGTTCGCGATGCTAGGAAAAAGTAGCATACTTGGTGATATAGCACACTTGGTAATAAAATACGTTACTTATTTTTAATAAGTATAAAAGCTACTCTACAAATTTATAAAATCTTAATAAAAAGAAGTATATTATTCTCCTTCTATCGACTAATATTTGTAATTTTATTTATTATAGTCTCTTAATATTACTTGCTTCTTATTTTTAGAGTATTAGTAAAGTATTAGTATAGTGATAACGTATTCTATTACTAAGAGGGCCACATTACTAAGAGGGCTACTTTTTCTTAGCATAGCGAATTTTATATTTAAAAGCTTAAATTACTTTACACTAGCTAAAGATACTTTATATAGCTTATATCTAAAGAATAATCTTCTTCTTTATCTTTTTAGTACTTATAAGAGTTATAGCCTATTCTTTTATAAGTTCTATAGTAATATTAATCTAGTAGAACCTGTTCTTAATTACTCTTACTATATATCTTTTTTAATATTATATAACCAGTAGAAGTACTTTTAGCTATCTATAATTCTTCTATACTAAAGTCTAGTATTCTATCTATCTAAATTAACCTTCTTTTATCTCTCTAGTATATTTTTATCTTTACTATTTACTCTTTAAGCTTTTATATATAGGCTTTTATTAGTATATTTTTATATATTATCTTCTTAGCTTCTTAAATAAGTTTTAGAAAGCTCTATTATATCGTAGTTAGTATCTATATAAAGAAGTCTTTAATAAGCTATAAGTATAATCTAAATTTATATAAATTACTTAGTATTATTAACTACTAGAGTATTTTTAGCTAAGTAGCTTATAGTAGAGTATAAAGGCGTATATTAAAGTAATTAATAACTCTCTACGCGTTAATAGAGACTAGCTCTACTACTTTTAAGTCTCTCTTATAGTTATTAGAGGTAAATATATTATAAAATACGTTTTAAAAAGGTAAAACTAAGTATTTTTTATTAATATAATAGATATAGTAATATACTAAGTTTAATATATATTAAAGGTAATACTAATTAGAAGATAAAATATAGATAATAGTAGATAGCTAAAGTATATATATTAAATAGGTAAGTATATAAAGAGTAAGAATTTTCTATATAAAGTAGAAGTTCTTAACTTCTTAGTTAAGATAGCTTTTATAGCTATTAAGAATAAGTAGTATATATAACTCTATCTAGCGTATTCTTATATACTTATTAAAGCACTCTCACTATATAAAAGTATGCTTAATATTTATTTAGCTATTCTTTAATACTAAAAGCTTCTCGTTATATAGTAAATTTATATCTTTATACTATTTAGAGATTAAAATATATTATAGTATAAATATAGAGAAGTAGTTAGACTTAGATAAATTTACTTTAGTAGATAATAGAGTTAGGTTATCTATTAAGCTTAAGGTATACTTAAGCTTAGCTTTTATCTACTATTCTAGGTATATAATGCTCTAGCTCTATTAACTTATTTTAGTTTAGTTTTAGTTAAGTTAGCAAAGCTTGCTTATTTAGCTCCTTTATCTCTACTATATCCTATTATAGCTTAGGCTTAGTCGTGAACTTAAGCTCTACCGTGATAGCTTTTTAAAGGTAAGTAGTATAGTAAGAAGAGTACTAAAATACTATTACTATATTAATAACTAAAGTTAAGCTTTTAGTAGCTATATAAGTATATAAAGAAGTATTAGCGTTATAAAGGATATTTAATAGTCTTTCTTTAGATATTAATAAACTATAGAAGATATTCTATAATTATATATAGATAATTAGTATTATTATATAAGAAAATAAGTATTTATAAACTAGGTTTAAGTATATAGATAAATAAAGTCTTTAGCTTACATAAGAGTATACTAGAGAAAAAAAAGTAATATATCTTAATATAAAATAAATACTCGTATATAAGCTAATTAAAGATCTATTTAAATAGTAGTTTATAAAATTAATTAGTATATTAATACTTAAAGACTATAAGTAGTTAGTAAAGTTAGTAATAAAAGACTAAGATATAAAAAGTAATAACGATAGAGTTAAAACTAAGCTATATAAATACTTTAAAGTAAGAATACTAGAGCTTATAATAAGTATAAAGTATAAAAATAAACTATAAATACCTTTTATATTAAGCTAATAAAATATATAACCTACTAAAAAGAATCTAAAGATAAAGAAGTGCTAAGCTACTTATAAGCTTTCTAAGAGTAGTAAGGTTTATACTTAAGACGCTAGTAAGTATACGCCTATAGCTCTTTAAGCTTTTTTCTTAAATAATATATTTATATCTTTTATAGACTACTTAATCCTTATTATTAGAACCTAGGTTACCCTAGCCTCTATTAGAGCACTTAGGGCTATTCTAGCTCTCTTTACGCTCTCTTAGTTATATCTTACTTAGTAAAGTATATATAAGCTCTATAAGTACTACTTAAGCTTAGTAGCTATTTATCTAAGTAGAATATAGACTATTTACTCTTATATACTATTCTTTCTCTCTATTTATACTATATACTATCTTAATGTTTTATACTTATATTATAATTCTTATATATTTTATTAATAACGTTTTTAAAACGTCTAGAGAGCTTTAGCTTATTATCTAAATAACTTAGAGTTAGTTTAGACTAAGTAAGATTATAAAACTACTAACGTATAAAAACTTATAAAAAATAATAGTTTATATTTACTTTATAAGAGATAACTACTAGAAATAAGCTTAAGATTTTTAGAATTATTATTTTAATTAGAAATTATATTTTTATCTAGAATAAGATTTAGAGCGTAAATTATATTTTAAAACTAAACTAAATTAATTATACTAACTATAATAGTTTATATAAAATATAATATTATAGTAAGTACTATATAGCTTACTAAGATATTAGTATCTAGCTTTAGCTTATTTAGCTAATTACTTAAGAGCTAACTAACGTTTATTTTTTTAGCTTCTATATATAATATATAAGAAATTAGAAATCTTAAACTTTTTAGCTTAGCTATATTAAAGATTCTTTTTCAATTTACTAAAACTTAAAAAGTAATTTAAGAGTAAAAGATAAAGCTCTTATTTATAATTAAAAATTACTATATATAGAGATAGGTATAAAATAGCTTTAGTAAACTAAATATTCTAAGTTTTTTTTAGAGTTTAAGTTCTAGACTTATAAGTTAAGAGAAGTATAACTAAGCTAGACTTAGATTTACTCTTAGTCTTTATTTAAGTTTAATCTTTATAAGAGAAAGTAAATAAAAGGATATAAGTATTAAAACTAGGCTACTAGTTAAACTTAATAATAATTATATATATAATAATATAAAACTTAGTTTTACTTTAGTAATAAATACTCTTAAAGACTCTAGTACTTATAGCTTTTAAGAACGTAGGTTTAGTATTATAACTAAAATTATACTAAAAATAAGTTAGTATACTAAGCTAAAAGAAACTAAATAATATAAGATTAATAGAATTTTATACTTTAATATAAGAATAATTATTAATCTAATATATAGATTTATATATATACTTTTTAATAGCTTTTTAATTATAGTAGTTACTATAAAATAGATAACTTTAGCTATAGTAAAGTAACTAAGTATAGTATAGATAAATCTCTATACGTATATTTATATATATAATATTCTTTAACTTTATTTAATAATTAATAAAAAAATAATTAAACGTTTTACTTTTACTTTTATCTTTTTTATAATTAGGCTTATAATATAATATAGTTTATAAGCGAGTAGGTACTCTAAGTAAGTAGATAGCTTTCTACTAACTTATTAACGTTAATACGTAATTATTATTTTTAATTATAGTTAATAAACTATTATAATATACTATATTAATTATTAGAATCGCTACTATTACTTATACTATCTATCTTAATAGCATAGATATAAGCGTTATATCTAGTCTACTTATAATACCTATACTACCTCTCTCTATATACTCTTTTTAATATATTTTTACTATTACTATAACTACTATCTATCTATTTAGCTAATACTTCTTATACTTTATTTATAGTAAAAGTTTCTTCTATCTATACGTATTACTACTTATAGCTTTTACGCGTATTTAACTTATTAAGAGCTACTTAAAATATACTTATTTCCTCTATTATAAGTATTATTTTATATACTATTTACTAAGCTCTTTTACTTAGCTATATAATCTACTTAGTAAGTAAATTAGTAGAAGACTTATAGCGCTTTTTTACGCTCTCTTAAATAAGACTAATTTAAGTCTTAACTTCGCGCGTATTATATAGTATCTATCTCTACTAAATAGCTACTTATTATAGTAATTATATTAGTATCTATACTACTATATTAAGCTTAGATAGTATAGCTTATAAGTTATATAGAACTAGACTAGCGCCTTTAAAGGTAGCTTAGATATTCTCTTTTATAATAGACTACTTAAAAGTAGCTTTAAAAGCTAATAGGAAGGTCTCTTTACTAATATAGCTAGTATAGTTACGTACTAAGTTTAAAATAGCGTTACTATACTTACGTTTTAATAGTAAGAAGTAAGTAATATTAAGAAGCTATAATAGATAAGATAAGTATAGAAGTATATAGAGAAAGATAATATTCTTCTTTTTATAAAGATTATGAAATTTAATTAAGTAGTAGCTTTTATAACTAATAATAATAAGTAGTTAATATTTATCTATAGTAGAGCTCTTTATATAGGTATTAAAGTACTCTAAATAGATAAGACTAAGCTAGTTATTTATCTAGCTATTAGAACTAACTTTAAGAACCTAGTTAGTAGGTAGATTTTTAAACTAGACGTTAATAAGTACTTTACTTATAAAGATAATAAAGAGTAGTATCTAGTAACCTAACGCGCCTATATCTTAGATTATAGTAACTTGCTTATAGTTACTTAGCTAGATATACTTTTTTTTACTATATTCTTCTAAGCTTATAATAACTAACTATAATAAAATCTTATCTATTATAAAGCTAGTCTTATTAAAGTTATAGATATTATTATCTATAATACTCTATTTTTACTTTATTATCTAGACTAAGTTAAATTAATACTAAATAGCTACTAAGTTCTTATAGGTAGCTTATTAGTAATTATAGAGACGGGTTTAGCGCGTATAAAGCTTAGAAGTACGCTTAATAAAGTTATTAACTTAGTTCTTACTAATAGAATTACTAGCGTGCTTCTCTAATAGTTTATTAGCTATTACTTAAATATTAGCTTTAGTAGAGGTAAATTCTTACGTAGACTCTTTAAGAATATACTTAACTATAGCTTTCTCTTCTAGCTTATTTAAGCGCTTTAAATTTAGTTTATAGTTACGTTAAGAGTGTATTCTAGTATAATAAGTAGATAGAGTACTTTAAAGTATATTATAGATAAAAATAGTACGTCTTTAGCTTTAAATATATTATAATTAAATATTAAAAAAAGTAAGTTAAAGATTTAATCTATAATAAGTTAATAAATATTAACGTTATTAATATATAACGCGTTATAGTGTTAATATTAACGCGCTAATAAAAAGTAATTAGCTTACTTAGGTAATTAGCTTACTTCTAAACTACGTTATAAATTATAGTTAACTAAGAAAGAAAAGTAAAAAAACTTATAGTTATAGTTAAATTTAAAATATAAAATCTTAATAACTATAATAGTAGCTAATAAGAAAGAAGTATTATTATATATATACTTTTAGGTTATAATAATATTATTAATATTTTTTTTAATCTTAGAGTTATCTATCTAAATAATAGTAGTATTTTATATAGAAATTTTAAGCTTTTAGTAAATTAACTTAACTCTTAATTAATAAAAAAAAAGAAAAAACTTATACTAGAAGTTTTATAAAGCTTTTTATTCTTAGTAAAGAAACTTAATATACTATGTAGATAAGATTTAAAAATAATTATAATAGTTATTTTCTCTTTAGCTTATAAAGTAGTAATAGCTAAAGTAGTAAATAAAGAAGATTAAATATTATTCTATAAAATTTATAATAATAAAACTTAAAGAATTATTTTTTACTAGTAATACTTTATTTAGTTTAGTTTAAGATAAATACTTAGCTAAAGTAGAAAAAGCTAAAGTTAAAGTGATCTAAATCTAGAGTAGAAAAGTCTTATATATTTAGTTTAAGAAATTTCTTATATTAAAATAAGTAAAGGTTATAAGTTAAAAAAGTAATAAAGATAGAAAGTAAAAATAAAGAGTAATACTAGAAGCTACTAAGTAGGATTAACTAAAGAACTAAATCTAAGTATAGAAGCTAAAAAATGAACGATAGTTAACTCTAGAGTTAGTAGCTAAATAAGCTAGAGCTAAACACTAATAGATTAGTAAGCTATATAATACTTACTATAATACTAAGAGACTCTCTTTATAAACTTAGATAGAGATAATTCTATATAAATAGTCTAAATTATTCTAGCTTTATAGTGCTTTACTAAAGTTATTATTAGAGATAAAGTTTTACTTCTAGAAGCGTAAAATATACTTAACTAATAATATTTAATAACTTTTTAAGTAGATAATAAGTATACTTAGTTTAATACTACTTATAGTATAATATTACTATTAGTTCCTAGGTATAGGCTACTAGACTAAGATAATTTACTCTTCTTACTAATAGCTACTAAGCGTAAAGCGTCTAACTAATAAGACTTACTAGGCTTATTAATAAGTATAGACTATAATATATTTAAAGCTAATAATACTAACTTCTAATCTTTAATAGTCTAATATAAAATATATAACTAAGTAACCTTATTTTTATAGTATAAAAGCAAAATAATAAACGTTTATTAACTCTTAAGTTAGTAGTAAGATAAGCTAGAGCTAGATACTAAATAGCTTAGTATACTATCTAGTACTTACTATAATAGATAGTAAATAAGAAACTTAGTATAGAGTATCTATATTAGAAGACCTATATTTTATATTAAAAGTTATTAAGTAAGTTTCTAGTAATTAAGCTTTACTAATATATAAAGTATAAGAGAGTAAGAATTAAAATTATATACTAGAGTAGCTAAAGCTTTTATTATTAGTAGAATAGTATTAGCTATAGTAAGATTAAGAGCTTTTAGTTTAGTAAGCTAGTTTTTATTTATAAAGTATAAAGATCTAAATATATTTAGTATATTAATAGTAATATACTTTACTATAATAATAAAGTAGAGCTAGAGATAACTTTAATTATTAATATTTATTATATAAACGTATAGTTAAATTATACTTATTTACTAAAGGTAATAAAAGTCTATTTTAAGCTTAGAGAACCTAGAGTAAGCTTTTAAATAGAAAAGAGGCCTTAAATAAAGCTTAAACTATAGTAGAATCTCTAAGTAAAATATTAAGATATAGTTTAGCGTCGAAAGATTAGTATTATAGTTATAGTAGAGCGCTATACTAAAGATATTACTATAGTAAAGTAAAGGCGTATTAGTATATAACTTAGTAAATAAATATTAAAATAATAATATTATATAACTTACTACTACTACTACTACTACTACTACTACTACTTCTAATAAAATATAAAGAATAAGCTTTTCTACCTAAAGAGTATATTATAGTAAAGGTTAAGTTTATAACTAAGTCTAAGCTATTATAAGATATAGTAAAGATAAAGAAGCTAAATAAGTAAGCTTTATCTACTATACTAAAGCTAAACTTAGATATTATAATAGAGCTTAAGTATTATATACGTTAAAAATAAAATAAAATCTAAGCGTAAGTAAATCTTATACTTAATAGATAAATTAATTCTTTTATCTACTAAAAAGTAACTCTATTTTAGGCTAATTACTTCTTAGTAAAGAGAGATAGTATAAAAAAAAAGAACTATAAAAAGAATAATTTATAAAACCTTAATAACTATCTGTAGAGGAGTAGTCAAGCTCAGATAAAGTTACTTCAGTAGACAAAAGGATTAAATTGTCTGTCGAGCTCAAAGTGTACTCAAGCTCAGCTTTTATCTACAGTCCCAGGTACATAATACTCCGGCTCCGTTATCTCATCTCAGTTCGGCCTTGGTCCAGTTGGCAGAGCTCGCTTATTCAGCTCCTTCACCTCCACCATGTCCCATTACAGCTCGGGCTCAGTCGTGAACTCAAGCTCTACCGCGACACACCCCCCAGATAGGAAGGCTTACGCTTTTTCATTTAATCAGAAGCGGCAGTGGTAGTAAGCCGCGTATTATTATTGTTTTAATATCCGTTTGCTTAGTCACGTGCTAGTGCGCTTTCACCACACTATAACAATACCTTCAGTGCGGCGCCCCACCATCACCACAACACCAACCTTTCTACGCTCAACCGCAACTCAACGGCCTACCTAAGAGTTCTGCGGTAATTATAGCTTCATTCTAGACCTTCTATTCGTTTTATAGCTTACTCTAAGTTCTCTAAGCTCGTTGCGGGCTCTCATTGTCTTCAGCAGGTAAGTAAGATTTATTATTTTAACTAACAAGCTTTGCTAATAACAATTATCTCCAGCCTTACTTTATTATTATAGTAGAGCGTATCACCATCAACTCGCCCAACACGTTTAGGCCTCTCCACTTCGCTAACGAGGACAAGCTCGCTAAACTTAGAGCGCTTAGTCTCACCGCGGCCAATACTAACTCTAACGACGACACTAGTTCAGGTTACTTTAGTAAAGGGTCTCGGTTCTCACTCCCTCACGCTCAATAAGTTAGTAGGGCTTCGTCGCTAAGAACTCGCTTAATAGCTTCTTATAAGAAGGGAGAGTCTTCTCGCATAGGCGCCTTACACTCAGTTCCTTCCCGCCAGCAGAACAAGCCTACTTGGTCGCGCGCCTTACGTTGGGGTAATAACGATAAGAAGTTAGCCTCGTTAGCCTTAGATGTTTTACGCGCTATACCTACTAACAAGCCTAGTAAGTCTTCTTAGTTAAGCGCATCTCGCCCTCCTAAGCGCAAGGCCTTATCTCTAATACCCACTCTAGCAAAGCGCTCTTAAGCTAAGCCTTCCTAGACCGCTTATATAGACCCGCGTCTATCTAAGCCTATAGAGGGTATCTCTTAGTTCTAGTCCTTTAGTAAGCTCTACTTAATAGCCCCTAGTAATACTCTTTATCTCTAGTTTTCGTCTCTATTATCCTCTTAACTTAAGGCTTTTAGTTACCTTTATGTAGTAGAGCTCTTAAACTAACCGCGTGAGACTTTTCTGCTCCGTCCTTAGATCGCTTAGACTCTAGCTCCTTCTACTTTAGCTTAACGTCTGCCTTCGACTGAGACCGAACAGACCATTACCAGTAAGGGCGCGACCCTTCTAGCTTATTCTTATAGGCTCTTCCATAATAACGTTTAGGCTTCTAAGTTCACTACTCTAGTTATTCTAGCTTTACCTGCTTAAGAGGGAACCACTCCTACATCCTTTCTTAGAGGTCGTCTAGATAGAGTATCAAAGGCCTCTAATAAAGTCTAGCAGCCTCCTTAAGCTTCTACTATAAGTTTTTCCTTCTTTCTCGTTCGTAAATAGTTAGGTTAATTTATTAGGAGCTTTAGACATCTACTAAGGACAACATTATAGTTAAGTTGAGCGACTCTAAGCCTAAGGATAACCTAGATAACATAGTTATCGTTCAGAAGCGCACAACTAGTAGAGCTCCTTTCTTATTAACTAGTAGCGTATTAGTCTAGATTATTCTAGTTAAATTTAATAGTAGTTATAAGTTTATTCTGCTTAGTTTCGCTAGTTAATCTTAATTAGGCTAACTATATCTTTAGGTAAAGATCTATTTCACGATATTTTCTCTAATAAGCTTAATACTCCTAATACTCCATTAAAACCCCCAAAGTCTACTAAGCTCTTATGTATAACTTCACTTTCTAGTAACCCGTTAGACTTAGATCTCCGCCACCTAACAACCTAATCGTAGGCCTAAGCCAAAGATAACTCTATTAAGCTGCCTATGCGCTTATCCTAAATACCTTCTAGACTGTTAAGCTCTTATAGTCGCAAGAGCCCACAGGTCCGTATTCCTACGAAGCTAAGGTCTAAGGCTTTAGCCTCTGCTTCTCTTATACCTAATTATAAGAAGGTAGATATAGATAGGCAGTCTATTTATCTCGTTAGTAACAATAATAATCGTATAGATATTAATGTTGCGCCTAAGCCCGTTGCTTATAAGTCTAGCAGTTAGGGTACCTTCTTAGATGTTAAGCCTGCTTCTAAGCTTAACAAAGGCAAAGGCAAGGCTATTGCTTCTATAGATCGTGAGCCTGATAATAAGGAAGATAAGGGCAAGGGTAAGACGTCTGAGGATCTCCTTATTAATTATTTAATTAAGTTAGGCAATATTATGCGCATAACTACACGCATAGAGATATGCCTACGCTACGCTCAATTAGTTTACTATAGCTATACCTAGCTGTTTTACAGTAACTATCGTAATAAGAAAACTAGTAAAGAGTGCTCGCGCTACTTTACGTATTAGATTAATAATCACTCTTGCGTTAAGGTATAAGTTATCATTAATATTATATTCTTTAGTTTCTTTAAGCTTAGCATACTAACTAGTTTTAGGCCCAAGTTTGCTTATAATGCTGCGCTCGCGCTCTTAAAAGCTATAAGCACTAGAGCTAATAAAGACGTCTATTACCAGATCAAGACTAAGTTTCGCATTATCATGCGCATAATTAATAGCGAGTTTAACTAGCAGACTAGTCCTAACGCTTATATACCTTCGCCTACTCGCCCTCGTAGGGGTAGAGCTTTAACAAAGGCTAAAGGTAAAACTAAGTCTAGCTTAGCTATAACTCCTTAGGCTTGTAAGTCTAAAGCTTCCGCTGCACGAGAGACTAAAGACGTTTAGTCTACTAAAGCTCTATTAACCTATCCTTCGTATATAGTACTTATTATTTATAACTTAGAGCTTTATTTTCTAACTTTAAATTAACTTTTAGTTCTTAGTAGCTTAACGAGGAGATCTTTAAGATAGCTAGTAAGCTTAAGTTTTCTTAGTTTTACGTTCGTTTTTATACCTAACTCTAACTAGTCTAGTTAGTACGTCTAATTAAGCTTAGTCTTAAGATACTGTTCGCGCTCCGACTCTCGTTCCTACTTAGGATCCAACTCCTATTAAAGAATATAATCCTAACAAGCTTAAACTTATTCCTAGTAGTTATCTCTTATAGAGTAACTTAAGACTATCGTCTTTTATAGATCCTAGTACGTAAGCTCTTTCTAGATCTTACCTATTCTAAACTAACTAGAAGTTATTTAGACGGTAGGCTAAGGCTCCCTAGACCCCTGTACAACGTTAGCAACGAGAATCTTAAGGATCTTAACACGATAATTAAGCATTTCTAGAAAGACATTAGTATATTATCTAAGAAGAAGCTTAAAGAGCTCTAAGCTTATACTCGCTAGCGTCTTAAGTATTAGGCTTACTACGCTAAGAAGGCTTATAAGTAGCCTAGTGCTCTTTTTTCTTTAGGTTCTATACATTAAGTTATGTGTTTTATTTTCTAGTCTTAATACTTATTAAGAGCTCTAGCCTTCTTACTCGTAGGGTATTTAGGTAGCTTAGGTCTAATTTTATAGTTTTTACTTTGTAATATCTTAGTCTCTTGTTTCTAGCTTTACTAAGCTCTTATAGTCTTTAAGCCTTAGCAGACTAATAAACCTTCTAAATTATTATTTAGGTAGGTTTTTAGTAAGCCCATCTGCTAGCATCTAGTTTATTTAGAGATACGTTACTTTTATTATTCCTCTAGCGTGTTCTTGTCTAAGCTAGAGGTTTTATATATCTATATACCTAAGCTTAGTCGATATACGCCTATTTTCTTAAGTAATAAGCCTAATCGTTTACATATTATTATAAAATATTTCCTAGGGTTTATTAACATCTAAAGAGAGCTCCTTAAAGAACCTCTATAGCGCTAATGCCTCTTTACTAACTTATTTAACTGCTAGTAGCTTAGCTTTAGTAGTTAATGTAGTGACGGTAGCTTAACGCCCCGCTCGCTATACTACCAGCCCCCTAAAGAGCATTATTACGTAGCCTTGCGAAGATCTTCTTATTTTGAGATCATCTATAAATAACGCGTCTCTGCTTATTATAAGCTCCTTACTAGAGAAGTTTCTATATATAATCCCTTTATGGCGCGTTTTATAGAGGTAAACAATAGTGCGCTCTACCGCGGTAAGGTAGTCTAAGCTTAGATTAGTTAGATACTAGGAGAGCTTTACTACCGCATATACTACGTCTAGTTGGGTTATTATAGCAGTATATAGTACTAATCTAACTCTTTCTTAGTAGGCGTATATCTCCTTTTTTAAAGCTTATCCTTTGTGTTTTCTAAGTTCTTAACTTAGTAGCGGTGTTTCTAGGAAGTAACCTTTGTTCTTAAGCTTATATTTAGTAGCGATTTTTTCTAGATAGGAGTTATAGAGAAGCGCAATAGTATAGTTATCACGGTCTTATATAACCTTTATCCCTAAGAACTATTTAATTAGTCCCTAATCTTTAAGCGTGTAGCTCTTTTTAACCTATCTTATAAGCTTTATCGCATACTCTTCGTAAGCTTAATCAAAGATTACTAGTATATTATCTATATAGAATAGTATTATTGTTTTACAATTCTATAAGTAGAAGAGACATAGTTCTTTCTTTAAGGCTTTAAGGCTAAGCTTAAGGAGAGTGTTTAAGAACTCGTTATACTAGAGGAGAGGTAAGTCTTTAAGCCTATATAAGGCTCGCTTAAGCTTAACGTATTTTCCTAGTTATTTAAAGCTATCTAGTAGATAGCAGCGGACTTCGTCCTTCCCTTCCCTATTTACGTTAAGGAAAGCTCTATCTACGTTATACTAATAGATCTTAAGGTCGAACTTGGCCGCTATAGCTATTGTGGTCCAAAAAGACCTAGACGCTAAAGTTACGGCATAGGTATTCTATAGGCTATTAAGCTCCTGTAGGTCGCCTTAGACAACTATTCAAGCTTTGCACTTTATAAAGTATCTATCCTTATTAAATTTATAGCTAAAGACCTATTTTAATAGTAGAGGTCTTTGCTAGGGCTTATCTAAGATTATCTTCTATATGTTCTTCTATTAGAGTGTTACAATTTTCTTTTCTACAGCTTCTTTAAATAGAGCCCTATATAGGTGCTTTTATAGTTGCTTCTAGTTACTTAGCATATTTAGGAGATTACTATAGTGTTCTTTTTGCCGTCCCTTAGGCTCTTATCTATACTAAGTACCTAAGCTTATTACCACGTTTACTATTTTAATTAGTTCGAGCTTGGTAAGAGTTTCTAGGAGTAGTTTACTCGCCTTCTAGAGCGTCTCGTTTCTTAAGTAGATCTTATTCTAGTTTATAGTTACAAAATTAGTACTTGGCCTGTCTCTAAGCTCGTCCTAGTTATTAGTATTATGCCTAAGGCTCTAACTCCTTATGTTTAGTCTGCGAACTCGAGGGGTTTCTATTCTAATAACCCTTCTTCTGCTTAACTAATTAGCTTTGGCTAGTACTAGAGGATTATCGCTACTAGCACGAGAGGCTCTAACAGAGCTTAACCCACCCCCTCTATGGGTGGAGCCCCGTCTTCGGGCATTTCGCCCACGCGAAGTTATAGCTTAACTCGTCCCTCCAGTTACTCGCGCTTCCTAGAAGTTACTACCTTCGTCTAAGATTATAGGACTTAGGTCGTTTAATCTCTTATTAAGCTCTCCTCGCTATTCCATTCGCACTATAGCTAGAACTAGGGTTTGCTTAGGTGTCTAAAGTCCTATTATAGGGGTTCAATCAGCACAGGTTCTCCTAGATAGGCTGGCCATACCTACCTATCATGCTAGTTCTCCAAGCTCGAGTTCCAGAGGAAGAGGCTAGCCTTCCTCCCCTCCTAGAGCTTAAGCGTTTAAACGCGGGATTTACTTATCTCGCGTCTCACCCCCCACGGAACTTCTTTTAGTTTTTACATCTCCAGTTACCAGAAGAAGCTCGAGGAGATCGTACTCCTCCTCCTCTTCCATTAGCTCATAGATTACTTCTACCATCTCATTTACTTCTTTAAGATCAGGCTTTAGCTCCTTTTCTTAATAGAACGTCTCTTCGTCAAACGTCACGTTTCTTATTATAATTACTTAATCAAGAGCTAGAACCCATATCCAATAAATATTAGACGCTTTATATCCAACTAGGTATCCTATATAAGCTCAAAAGTTAATTTTAAACCCTCTACGATTACAACCTACCTCACGCTCCCTTATTAGAGGGTACGCTCAACATCCATACGCATATACTCCACTCTAATCAGGTCTTAGATTAGCTATAAGGTACTTTACTAAGTCTACCTAGTAATCTTTAAGGTATTAGTAAATCCATATATCAAGCTTCTCGTTCAGAGAAAGCTTATTCCCTCTACTAGTAGGACTTATATTATACAGCTATGCGGCTACGTCAACTATTTCAGGCCAGAGCTTCACTAGTAGATTTACACTAAGTCTTATTTTTATTAACTTAGTAATAAGTTCTTGTCCAGCTCTTTCTACAGCTCCATTTAGTTTATAGGTATAGGGAGAGAATAGTTCTAGCTCTATTCCCATTTCTTTCACCCATATTTAGTAGCTTAACTCTCCCTTCCAAGGTATAGTAGCCACATCATTATCTTATTATATCTTTACAATGTTAAGCTTATACTTATTAGATAACCTCTTAGTTAAGCTCTAGAATACTCCTAAGAGCTCCACTAACGTTTTAGTTTTCAAAGAGTAGCTATAGAGCTTTCCACTATAGTCGTCTTTAATTACAAGAATCCACTACTCTCCATTCCAACCTAGAGGCATATCGAATAGGTTCTAGGCTATCCTCTAGTATAGACAAGGTAATTTCTCTTTTAGTCTTCTTAAGATTACCTAACGTCTATACGTAGTAGCGCAGGGGACATATTTTACTTAAGCTATTCCCTTAATTTAAACATTTTAAGCCTGCGTTACCAGAGCTCAGAGAGATTTCGGCCCAAGGTAACCTACTCTAGCGTGCTAGAGCTCTTTAGTATTATTCCTTAGGTAATTATTTTAGGATTTAGTAGTTTTTAGCAAGAGTATCACGCTTATTACGGTACAATAAGATAAGACGGGCTTGTATTTAAGGAAGGTAAGGTTAAACTCTCTTTAGAGCTTAGCTATTACTATATTCCTTTCAAGCATTCCTATTCTAAGCGTGCTATCTAAGCTAAAAAACTAGACACCTCGAGCTCTAAGCTAAGCTTTAGATACAATGTTTAAGTAGAAGCCTTCTACTACTATAACATTAAGAAGAGTAAAGTCTGCTAACTTATTCTTATCTCTGTTATATAGTACGCCGCGAAGGATACGTGTTCTATAACCTTTAATTAGAAAAGCTTAAGATCCTACTTCCACATATTCCATTTCGTTAGTCTTCTTAAACGTCCCTAGCTTAAGACAATCTTAATAGTTAACAAGGTATAGAGCTCCACCGTTGTCTAGGATAGTATAGTCTAATAGCGGGTAAGCTACAGAGGTAATTGTTATATATACCCCATTTAGTTATATAAAGAGCTTAGAATTAAGTAAGACTACTTAGATATTAATTAGGAACTTTAGTGCTTTATCTTCCAGATGTTCCTTCTTTATCTAGCCTTTCCTTACTAGAGCTCTTCTTAAGCCTTAGTAGAGCTCTGTAGCTAACTTAGACTATATACTCTTCTTTTGTTAAGTAGAGAGCTTCTTTAGTGTATCTATTAGTGCTAACTTTAGTTAATTACACCTTAATGCCTTCTATGGATAGTCTAGCTCGTTAGTCTCCAAATAGGGGCATCGTAGTAGCTATAGTTTCCTTGTCCCGTTTAGAGGGTAAGCTCTAGTAAATATTACGGCCATAATTACCCCTCCCTTTATAGGTAAGCTCTAGTCTTCTATAATAGAGTTAAATAGTCTTCTAAGCTCTTTAAGTATAAGAGATCCCGTGTTATCGCTAGTAACTTCCCTCTTAAGAAGGTCTTGTCGTTAAGACGTAGCCTAGTCAGGCGCATACTTCTTTCCGACTGCTTTAAGGAAATTCTTAATAGTAATATCTCTAGACACTTCTAGAAGCTTAAGCCCTTAGGCCCTAAGAAATACTAAGCTCTACTTATGGTACTAGTTTATTAGGGTCATTAATGCTAGATAAGCTTTACCTAGTATCGCTTTATATTCTCTTCGAACTTAGTTTTTAATTACCGCCTCTGTTAGAGCATAATCTTAGTAGAGTATTCTTAGGAGTTCCTTTAATAAAGTTTTACTAGAGTTGCTCTGCTTAAGCATAGCTAGGGTAAAGAGCTTAGTAGCTATAGTGTTTTGCACCTAAGTACGGAGCTTCTCTATTTTAGAATTCTTAGCGTCTTAAATAGCCTTTTAGAGCTTTACGCTTTAGAGAATTACTATATATTGCTAGAACTCCTCTAGGTCTTCTAGTAGTTCTAGGATAGTCTTATCGTCAGTTTCTCTAGACTCCTTATTTTAGGCGTGAGGATTAGAGTTCTTAGTAGAAGGGAGCTGCACCGTTAGTTTAATTTTAGACTATATACTTAAGCTTAATGCGTGAGTCTTAAGCTAGACAAACTAGAGATGCTAGTCGTTCTATATATAAAGCTTTTAGCTTCCTATTAAGATAGCTTCTAACATAGTTAAGCTTAAAGGGTTTAAGAGATAAGAGAAGGAGATTTCTAAGTGGGAGTTTTATAGATTTAAAGATTTAGAGTAGAGTTAAAGAGTAGCTTTATCTAGCTTAATAAAATACGTAGGGAGAATCTTCTACGTTCTTAGAAAGCTAGGCTTATAACTATAGAGAAGTAGTTAAGCTTAGATAAAGTTACTTTAGTAAACAAAAGGATTAAATTGTCTATTAAGCTTAAGGTATACTTAAGCTTAGCTTTTATCTATAGTCCTAGGTATATAATACTCTAGCTCCGTTATCTTATCTTAGTTTAGCCTTAGTCTAGTTAGTAGAGCTCGCTTATTTAGCTCCTTTACCTCTACTATGTCCTATTATAGCTCGGGCTTAGTCGTGAACTTAAGCTCTGCCGCGACACTATCTAGATATAAGAGCTATTTCTAATTAAGAAGATAATTTAAAAAACTAAGAAGCTCTAGTACTTTCTTAGATAGATCTAGCGCTACTTAGTATATTTAAAAAAGCTTAATATTTATATTAATCTTTACTAAGTTTATAACCTATATACTTAATTTAATATCTTTTTAATCTAAATATATATTATCTTATAATTAAATATATATCTAAATAACTATAAAAGATTATAAATCTAGAGTATTAACTAGTTTTACTAACTAGAGATAAAGATAAATAAGATATAATTATATTTTATTCTTTAATAATAACTAGGTAATAATAGTAACTAATACTTAGTATATTAGCCTTTAGCTTCTATTTTATACTTATAATAGCTAGGTAAGAATAAGATATAGTTATCTTTTATCTATTATAGACTAGCTTACTACTCTCTAAATATTACTTTTTAAAGCTCTTTTCTACTCTCTTTATTATAATTAATAACTAAAGAACTTATATTTCTTCTATCTAAATAGTCTTTAAGTATACTATAAACGTTTTTAATAGATTTTAAAACTAAACTATAGAGAAGGTATAGACAAAGTTTAAGTTTATTATCTTAATACTAGCTAAAATCGTTATTAGTTTTATAAATTTTAAAGTTATCTAACTTAGATTTATAACTAAACTAGCTATTAGTATTTATATTTACTTCTATTACTTAGATTCCTTATAACTATAATACTTAATTAATTAAAAACTAAATAAAGACTAAAAAAAACTTAATAAAACTTATAACATTATATATTATATTTCTCTTAAAGTATTAAATATTTTCTAATATACTAGAAAGTATTTTAATTTATAAAAACTTCTTAGATTTTAATTACTATTATAGTAGAGCTTAAGTTTACAACTAAGCCTAAGCTATAATAGGATATAGTAGAGATAAAGAAGCTAAATAAGTAAGCTTTGCTAACTAGACTAAGACTAAACTAAGATAAGATAATAGAGCTAAAGTATTATATACCTAGGACTATAAATAAAAGCTAAGCTTAAGTATACCTTAAGCTTAATAGATAATTTAATCCTTTTATTTACTAAAGTAACTTTATCTAAGCTTAACTACTTCTCTATAGTTATAAGCCTAGCTTTCTAAGAATATAGAAGATTCTCCCTATATATTTTATTAAGCTAGATAAAGCTACTCTTTAACTCTACTCTAAATCTTTAAATCTATAAAACTTCTACTTAGAAATCTTCTCTTCTTATCTTTTAAACTTTTTAAGCTTAACTATATTAGAAGCTATCTTAATAAGAAGCTAAAAGCTTTAAATATAGAATAACTAGCACCTTTAGTTTATTTAGCTTAAGACTTACGTATTAAGCTTAAGTATATAGTCTAAAATTAAACTAATAGTATAGCTCTTTTCTACTAAGAACTTTAATCTTTATATCTAAAATAAAAAGTCTAGAGAAACTAATAATAAGACTATTCTAGAACTACTAGAAGACCTAGAGAAATTTTAGTAATATATAGTAATTCTCTAAAGCGTAAAGCTCTAAAAAACTATTTAAGATGCTAAGAATTCTAAAATAAAGAAGCTCTATACTTAGATATAAAATACTATAACTACTAAGCTTCTTATCTTAGCTATACTTAAGTAAAGTAACTCTAATAAAACTTTATTAAAAGAACTTTTAAGAATACTCTACTAAGATTACGCTCTAATAGAGGTAGCGATTGAAAAATAAGTTTAAAGAGAATATAGAATAATACTAAGTAAAGCTTACCTAATATTAATAACCTTAATAAACTAGTACTATAAGTAGAGCTTAGTATTGCTTAGAGCCTAAAAGCTTAAGCTTCTAGAAGTATCTAGAGATATTACTATTAAGGATTTTCTTAAAGTAGTTAGAAAGAAGTATATACCTAACTAGGCTATATCTTAATAATAAAACCTTCTTAAGAGAGAAGTTACTAGTAATAATATAAAATCTCTTATACTTAAAGAGCTTAGAAGACTATTTAACTCTATTATAAAAGACTAGAGCTTATCTATAAAGAGAGAGGTAATTATAGCTATAATATTTACTAGAGCTTACTCTCTAAATAGAATAAGGAAACTATAGCTACTATAATGCCTCTATTTAGAGACTAATAAGCTAGACTATCTATAGAAAGTATTAAAGTATAATTAACTAAAGTTAGTACTAATAGATATACTAAAGAAGCTTTCTACTTATTAAAAAAAGAGTATATAGTCTAAGTTAGCTACGAAGCTCTACTAAGGCTTAAGAAGAGCTCTAGTAAAAAAAGGCTAGATAAAGAAAGAATATCTAAAAGATAAAGTACTAAAGTTCTTTATTAATATCTAAGTAGCCTTACTTAATTCTAAGCTCTTTATATAACTAAATAGAGTATATATAATAATTATCTCTATAGCTTACCTACTATTAAACTATACTATTCTAGATAATAGTAGAGCTCTATACTTTATTAACTATTAAGATTATCTTAAGCTAGAGATATTTAAGAAGACTAATAAAATAGAATATATAGAAGTAGAATCTTAAGCTTTTCTAATTAAAAGTTATAGAATATATATCCTTTATAGCGTACTATATAATAGAAATAAGAATAAGTTAGTAAACTTTACTTTTCTTAATATTATAGTAGTAGAAGGCTTCTACTTAAATATTATATCTAAAGCTTAGCTTAGAGCTTAAGATATTTAGTTTTTTAGCTTAGATAGTATATTTAGAAAAGGAATGCTTAAAAGGAATATAGTAATAGCTAAGCTCTAAAGAGAGTTTAACTTTACTTTTCTTAAATATAAGTCTATCTTATCTTATTATACTATAATAAGCGTAATACTCTTACTAAAAACTACTAAATCTTAGAATAATTATCTAAGGAATAATACTAAAGAGCTCTAGTACGCTAGAGTAAGTTACCTTAAGCTAAAATCTTTTTAAGCTCTAGTAATATAGACCTAAAATATTTAAATTAAAAGAATAGCCTAAGTAAAATATATCCTCTACGCTACTACGTATAGACGTTAGATAATTTTAAGAAGACTAAAAGAGAAATTACTTTATCTATACTAAAGAATAGCCTAAAATCTATTTAATATACTTTTAGATTAAAATAGAGAGTAGTAGATTCTTATAATTAAAGATAAGTATAGTAAAAAGCTCTATAGCTACTTTCTAAAAACTAAAACGTTAGTAGAGCTCTTAGGAGTATTTTAAAGCTTAACTAAGAGGTTATTTAATAAGTATAAGCTTAATATTATAAAGATATAATAAGATAATAATATAGCTACTATACCTTAGAAAGAAGAGTTAAGCTACTAAATATAGATAAAAGAAATAAAAATAGAGCTAGAACTATTCTCTTCCTATACCTATAAACTAAATAAAGCTATAGAGAGAGCTAGATAAAAACTTATTACTAAGTTAATAAAAATAAAACTTAGTATAAGTTTACTAGTAAAGCTTTAGCCTAAAATTATTAACGTAGCTATATAGCTATATAATATAAGTTCTACTAGTAAAGAAAATAAGCTTTCTCTAAATAAGAAGCTTAATATATAGAGTTATTAATACCTTAAAGATTACTAGATAGACTTAGTAAAGTACTTTATAGCTAATCTAAGACTTAATTAGAGTAGAGTATATATATATAGATATTAAGCGTACCCTCTAATAAAAGAGCGTAAGGTAGATTATAATTATAGAGAGTTTAAAATTAACTCTTAAGCTTATATAGAATACCTAGTTAAATATAAAGCGTTTAATATTTATTAAATATAAGTTCTAGCTCTTAATTAAGTAATTATAATAAAAAATATAACGTTTAATAAAGAGACGTTCTATTAAGAAAAGAAGCTAAAATCTAATCTTAAAAAAGTAAATAAGATAGTAGAAGTAATCTATAAGTTAATAGAAGAGAAAAAAAAGTATAATCTTCTTAAGCTTCTTTTAGTAACTAAAGATATAAAAACTAAAAGAAGTTCTATAAAGAGTAAGATATAAGATAAGTAAATTCTACGTTTAGACGCTTAAGCTTTAGAAGAGAAAAAAGACTAGCCTCTTTCTCTAGAACTTAAGCTTAGAGAACTAGTATAATAAGTAGATATAGCTAGCCTACTTAGGAGAACCTATACTAATTAAACTCTTATAATAGGACTTTAGATATCTAAGTAAACTTTAGTTCTAGCTATAGTATAAATAGAATAGTAAAAAAACCTTAATAAGAGATTAGATAACCTAAGTTCTATAATCTTAAATAAAAGTAGTAACTTCTAGAAAGTATAAGTAACTAAAGAGATAAGTTAAGCTATAACTTCGCGTAGATAAAATACCTAAAGATAGAGCTCTACCTATAAAAAGAGTAAATTAAGCTTTATTAGAGCCTCTTATACTAGTAGTAATAATTCTTTAGCACTAGCTAAAGCTAATTAGTTAAGTAAAAGAAAAGCTATTAGAATAGAAACCTCTTAAGTTTATAGACTAAATATAAAGAGTTAGAGCCTTAGGTATAATACTAATAACTAGAATAAGCTTAGAGATAGGCTAAGTACTAATTTTATAACTATAAACTAGAATAAAATCTACTTAAGAAATAAGACGCTTTAGAAGGCAAGTAAACTACTTCTAGAAACTTTTACTAAGCTTAAACTAATTAAAATAGTAAATATAGTAATAAGCTTAGATACTTAGTATAGATAAGAGCTTAAGAGATAGTAAAAAGAATACTATAGTAATCTCTTAAATATACTAAGTAACTAAAAGTAACAATAAAAGTACCTATATAGAGCTCTATTTAAAAAAGCTATAGAAAAGAAAATTATAATACTCTAATAGAAGAATATATAGAAGATAATCTTAGATAAGCTCTAGTAAAGACCTCTATTATTAAAATAAGTCTTTAGCTATAAATTTAAAAAAGATAGATACTTTATAAAGTATAAAGCTTAAATAGTTATCTAAGATAATCTATAGAAGCTTAATAGCCTATAGAATACCTATACTATAACTTTAGCGTCTAAATCTTTTTAGACTATAATAGCTATAGTAGCTAAGTTTAACCTTAAGATCTATTAGTATAACGTAGATAAAGCTTTCCTTAACGTAAATAGAGAAGAGAAGAATAAAGTCTACTACTATCTACTAGATAGCTTTAAATAACTAAGAAAATATATTAAGCTTAAGTAAACCTTATATAGGCTTAAAGACTTACCTCTTCTCTAGTATAATAAGTTCTTAAATACTCTTCTTAAGCTTAGCCTTAAAGCCTTAAAGAAAGAACTATATCTTTTCTACTTATAAAATTATAAAATAATAATACTATTCTATATAGATAATATACTAGTAATCTTTAATTAAGCTTATAAAGAGTATATAATAAAGCTTATAAGATAGGTTAAAAAAAGCTATACGCTTAAAGATTAGAGACTAATTAAATAGTTCTTAGAGATAAAGATTATATAAAACTATAATAACTATACTATTATGCTTCTCTATAACTTCTACTTAGAAAAAATTACTACTAAATATAAGCTTAAAGATAAAGATTACTTTCTAAAAATACTACTACTAAGTTAAGAACTTAAAAAATATAAAGGATAAGCTTTAAAAAAAGAAGATATATACTTACTAAGAAAAAGTTAGATTAGTACTATATACTACTATAATAACCTAACTAGACGTAGTATATATAGTAGTAAAGCTCTTCTAGTATCTAACTAATCTAAGCTTAGACTACCTTACTATAGTAGAGCGTACTATTATTTACTTCTATAAAATACGCTATAAAGAGATTATATATAGAAACTTCTCTAGTAAAAAGCTTATAATAAGTAGAGACGTATTATTTATAGATAATTCTAAAATAAGAAGATCCTTATAAAGCTACGTAATAATACTCTTTAAAGAGCTAGTAGTATAGTAAGTAGAGCGCTAAGCTACTATTACTATATTAACTACTAAAGCTAAGCTACTAGTAGTTAAATAAGTTAGTAAAGAGATATTAGCGCTATAGAGGTTCTTTAAAGAGCTCTCTTTAGATATTAATAAACTTTAGGAAAAATTTTATAATAATATATAAATAATTAGGCTTATTATCTAAGAAAATAAACGTATATTAACTAAGCTTAAGTATATAAATATATAAAACCTTTAGCTTAGATAGGAATATACTAGAGAAATAATAAAAGTAATATATCTCTAAATAAACTAGATACTAGTAGATAGGCTTATTAAAAATCTATCTAAATAATAAATTAGAAAGTTTATTAGTCTACTAAGGCTTAAAGACTATAAGAGCTTAGTAAAGCTAAAAATAAAAGACTAAGATATTATAAAGTAAAAACTATAAAATTAGATCTAAGCTACCTAAATACTTTATAAGTAAGAAGGCTAGAGCTCTTAATAAGTATTAAGACTAGAAAATAAAGTATATAACTTAATATATAGAACTTAAAGAAAAAAGAGTACTAAGCTACTTATAAGCTTTCTTAGCGTAGTAAGCCTAATACTTAAGACGCTAGTAAGTATAAGCCTAAAGCTTCTTAAGCTTCTTCTTAAATAATATATTAATATCTTTTTAGAAATACTTAATTATTATATTAAGATCTTTAAGATTCTTGTTACTAACGTCGTATAGGGGTCTAGAGAGCCTTAGCTTACTATCTAAATAACTCTTAGTTAGTTTAGAATAAGTAAGATCTAGAAAAAGCTTATATACTAGAATTTATAAAAGATAATAGTTCTAAGTTACTTTATAAGAGATAACTACTAGAAATAGGTTTAAGCTTATTAGGATTATATTCTTTAATAGAAGTTAGATTCTAAGTAGAAATAAGAGTTAGAGCGTAAATAGTATCTTAAGACTAAGCTTAATTAGACGTACTAACTAGACTAGTTAGAGTTAGGTATAAAAATAAATATAAAACTAAAAAAACTTAAGCTTACTAGCTATCTTAAAGATCTTCTTATTAAGCTATTAAGATTTAAAAGTTAATTTAAAGTTAGAAAATAAAGCTTTAAGTTATAAATAATAAGTACTATATATAAAGAATAGGTTAATAAAGCTTTAGTAGACTTAATGTTTTTAGTCTCTTGTATAGTAGAAGCTTTAGACTTATAAGCCTAAGAAGTTATAGCTAAGCTAGACTTAGTTTTACACTTAGCTTTTATTAAAGCTCTATCTCTATAAGGGCGAGTAGGCGAAAGTATATAAGCGTTAGAACTAGTCTACTAATTAAACTTACTATGTATTAATTATATATATAATAATATAAAACTTAGTCTTAATTTAGTAATAGATATCTTTATTAGCTTTAGTACTTATAGCTTTTAAGAGCGCGAGCGTAGTATTATAAGTAAACTTAGGCTTAAAACTAGTTAGTATACTAAGCTTAAAGAAACTAAAGAATATAATATTAATAGTAACTTATACCTTAATATAAGAGTAATTATTAATCTAATATATAAAGTAGCGTAAGTACTTCTTACTAGTCTTCTTATTATAATAGTTACTATAAAATAGCTAGGTATAGCTATAGTAAACTAACTAAGTATAGCGTAGGTATATCTCTATATATATAGTTATATATATAATATTACCTAACTTAATTAAATAATTAATAAAGAGATCTTTAGACGCCTTACCTTTATCTTTATCTTCTTTATTATTAGGCTTATAATCTATAGAAGTAATAGTCTTACCTTTATCTTTATTAAGCTTAGAAGTAGAATTAATATCTAAGAAGGTACTCTAACTACTAGACTTATAAGTAATAAACTTAAGTATAACGTTAATATCTATATAATTATTATTATTACTAATAAGATAAATAGACTACCTATCTATATCTATCTCCTTATAATTAAGTATAAAAGAAGTAAAGGCTAAAGCTTTAAACCTTAGCTTTATAAGAATATAGACCTATAGGCTTTTATAACTATAAGAGCTTAATAGTCTAGAAAGTATTTAAAATAAGTATATAGGTAGCTTAATAGAGTTATTTTTAGCTTAAGCCTATACTTAAGTTATTAGATAGTAGAGATCTAAATCTAATAGGTTACTAGAAAGTAAAGTTATACGTAAGAGCTTAGTAGACTTTAGAGGTTTTATTAGAGTATTAAGAGGATTAAGCTTATTAAAGAAAATATTATAAAATAGATCTTTACCTAAAGATATAGTTAGTCTAATTAAGATTAACTAGTAAAACTAAGTAAAATAAACTTATAACTACTATTAAATTTAACTAGAATAATTTAGACTAATACGCTACTAGTTAATAAGAAAAAAGCTCTACTAGTTATACGCTACTAAATAATAACTATATTATCTAAGTTATTCTTAGGCTTAAAGTCGCTTAACTTAACTATAATATTATTCTTAGTAGACGTCTAAAGCTCTTAATAAATTAACCTAACTATTTATAAATAAAAAAGAAGGAAAAACTTATAGTAAAAGCTTAAAAAAGCTACTAGACTTTATTAAAGACTTTTAATACTTTATCTAGATAACTCTTAAGAAAAGATATAGAAGTAGTTCTTTCTTAAGTTAGTAAAGCTAGAATAACTAGAGTAGTAAACTTAGAAGCTTAAACGTTATTATAAAAGAGCTTATAAGAATAAGCTAGAAGAGTTACGCTCTTACTAGTAATAGTCTATTTAGTCTTAGTTAAAGGTAGATATTAAGCTAAAGTAAAAGAAGCTAGAGTCTAAGTAATCTAAGGATAAAGTAGAAAAGTCTTATGTAATTAGTTTAAGAGCTCTACTATATAAAGATAACTAAAAGCCTTAAGTTAAAAAATTAATAGAGATAAAAACTAGAGATAAAGAGTATTACTAAAGGCTATTAAGTAGGGTTTATTAAAGAACTAGAACTAAGAGATACTCTCTATAGGCTTAAATAAACGTAGGTCTATATAAGTAGTCTAGAAAGGCTTAGCCTAAGAGCGCTTTACTAGAGTAGATATTAGAGATAAGGCTTTACGCTTAGAAAAGCAAGATATACTTAACTAAAAAGACTTACTAGGCTTATTAGTAGGTATAGCGCGTAAAATATCTAAGGCTAATAAAGCTAACTTCTTATTATTATTACCCTAACGTAAGGCGTGTAACTAAGTAGACTTATTCTACTAGTAAAGAGAAACTAAGTATAAGGCGCGTATATAAGAAGACTCTCTCTTCTTATAAGAAGCTATTAAGTAAGTTCTTAGTAATAAAGCTCTACTAACTTATTAAGCGTAAGAGAGTAAAAACTAAGACTCTTTACTAAAGTAACCTAAACTAGTATTATTATTAGAGTTAGTATTAGCTATAGTAAAACTAAGCGCTCTAAGTTTAGTAAGCTTATTCTTATTAGTAAAGTAGAGAGACCTAGATATATTAGATAAGTTAATAGTAATACGCTCTACTATAATAATAAAGTAAGGCTAGAGATAATTATTATTAGTAAAGCTTATTAGTTAAAATAATAAATCTTACTTACCTACTAAAGATAATAAAAGCTTATAATAAGCCTAGAGAACTTAGAGTAAGCTATAAAATAAATAAAAGGTCTAGAATAAAGCTATAACTACTATAGAACTCTTAGATAGGCTATTAAGTTATAGTTAAGCATAGAAAGGTTAGTATTATAGTAATAGTAGAGCGCCGTACTAAAGATATTATTATAGTATAGTAAAAGCGTACTAGCACGTAACTAAGTAAATAGATATTAAAATAATAATAATATATAGCTTACTACTACTACTACTTCTAAATAAATAAAAAAGTATAAGCTTTCTTATCTAGAGAGTATATTATAGTAAAGCTTAAGTTTATAACTAAGCCTAAGCTATAATAGAATATAGTAGAGGTAAAGAAGCTAAATAAGTAAGCTCTACTAACTAGACTAAGGCTAAACTAAGATAAGATAATAGAGCTAGAGTATTATATAC